>BSBM01000030.1:25230000-25370000 GCA_027924585.1 Larix kaempferi | reverse complement strand
AGTATCAAGGTCTAAACAAAGTTGGGGGAGGGAAAAAAGATCCCTTTTAACCAAGTGAAGAGCTTCTCAGACTCAAACAACATGAATAACATATACAATCCATGAAATATCTTAGTCTGTATAATGCCATGAATGGATTATTAAACCATTACATGAGACCCCTATATGGTATCTTTATCCTACTAAAGGAAAATTGGATCCATGATTAAACTAAAACATAAGCCTTAAATAGTAATTTGTTTCAAACCCACACTAAAAATTATTCTTAGGGCCATGGTTAGGGTTTATTAACATTTGAGTGAGATGTGAGTATAATGTGTATGTTTTGTGCAATGGAAATGGGTCTCCTCAACATGGTTAGTGGGGAACATGGGGATTAAAACCTAAATAGAGATTCTTGAGATTAATAACCATGGTTAGGTGGGAAAAACACAAGTTAGGCCTTAGGTTCTAAACATATATTTTAAGGCTTCATCATCATGAACAACATGGCATGCAAACTACAATATAGCACCTTTTATAAAGTATTTAAAATCAACATTAGATATGGATGCCATTTGTAGGTCTTATGCAATGGATATGGGTGGCAAGGACTTAACAATTGTTGAGGAATAAAAAATAAAGCCTTGCAATATTATTGATCTTCCCGGGCTTAATATCTTTGAAGAATTCCTCAAACCAACACATAAGTCCTTATAGGGGTTCTTTGCAAGCAATTGTGTGGGATACATGTGACACGGTGACACTTCCCTCCCACCTCGGCTATAGAAATGCACCGAGAAGGCACATTTCTACAGCCCTCGTGGGAGGGAAGTGTCTGTCCCATAACAAAAAAAAAAAAAAAAAGAAGAATGCATGCATCAATGTGATGTAGAATAGTAGTTAGAGGCAAGAGGGAACTTTCAATGTGTCATATATATATATATATATATATATATGCAAGAATTGTTGTGCTGTAGCATAGTGGTGAGAGGGAAGTGTCCATCTCTCCAATATAAAAAAAAAATAGAATGCATGCATTAGTGTGGTCTAGAATAGTGGCGAGAGGTGAGAGGGAAGTGTACTTTTGTCCTAGTAGTGACCTCATCTATAAACAGATATTTGGACTCTTTTGAGCGGAGCATCTGCTATAACCTCCACTACACAGCCTTTTCTTTGCAGTGCATGGTTATTTGTTGTTCTAAAATATGTATGTTTCCAGCTTATGATTATGCTTGAATGTGTGGTTGATTGGTATTGGTATGTTTCATTCATGCAACATTAGTAAGCATAATTTCAACTATATTATTGTATGGTATGGTGATTTGATATGGATTTGGGAGGCCATGCATATATGTATTCCACTATGTAATTATAATGTATTCTTATGTGCAAATTGATATTGTATTGTAATTATGTTCTAAATATGTAAACCATTTAATTATTGTTTGGTTGTATTATTTATCCCTACATGGATAGATGTGTTTGAGATTTCAAATCATTGTATATATAAATTGTAATATTAATTTAGTATAGTTTAAGTTTTAAATCAAAGGGAATAATGGAATCATAGTTCAGAGTTGGCAATTTGGTTTTCAATTGGTATTCATTACATTTCCTATTCTAGAAGGGGACATGATAGATTAGTATCAGAGCATAAAATTGGGTATCCCATCACCTCAACGGGGTTTCCTAGGTGGTTGGGTATGTAAAATAACCCAAGGTATATTAACTATAGAAGGGAATGCCTAGGCCTAGATGGTGAGTGAGTGCAAAGAAGAGGCTAACTGAATAAATCTATTTTGAGAGATTCATGTTATATATTAGCTGGGATCAAGAAGGAATTATATATGGGTATATCTATACTTGGATGTCTCAAGGAAGATAATGATCTAAATCTATCCCATGAAATTTTATCATGATTATTTAAAGCTACATATATATTACGTTGGAAAATAATATAATGGTCCAAGATGGTTGTGTGAAGAGCACTAGAGGAATTATGACCCCACTAGAGGAGAACAGCAAAGGGGGCATATGGGAGAGTAAATCCTCCTTGTCATTCATTTGCTACCATGTTCCTTAAATGAGCCATTTAATTCGTTTGAATGATCAAATCCCATCATTGAATGCATGTTTAAGAATGGAAGCATGGGATGAACGAGACACACTTGGCCTTATGTAGTTTTTATCGATTAGTTCCTTCAACTGTAATTTTAGTTCATTAAGATCCAAAATGTTCATTCTGTAAGGAGCCTTTGAGTTCGGTACCGCACCCGGTACTAACTCAATGGTAAAATCTAGTTCCCTTTTTGGAGGTAGTCCTAGAATTTCTTTCGGGAATACATCAGAAAAGTCCTCAAGAATAGGTATGTCTTCCAATTTTAACTTCAATTCTTTAGATGAATGTTTGTCATTAATTACATTTACTGCAAACATTTTACACCTTTCCTTACAGCCTTTTTAACTTGTAAAGCATAAATTTGTCTAACAGAAGTTCTTCTAGGAATTCTCTTTACTGTTTCAGTTTCTCCATCATTATTTAAACAAGTAAAAGTCTTTTCAAAATAGTTCAGCACTACTCTATGCTTTTCTAGCCAGTCCATGCCTATTAATACATCATAATACCCCAAAGGTAAAATATTCAATTTAACTTGCATCTTTAACTGACTCATAAGCAAATCACAACTTTTAACAAATTCTGCAACTTTTCTTTTGGTCCCTATTGCTGACTGAACCAACCATGATTTATCAAAATTTTCTACTTTTAACTTGCAACGTTTCACTAAATCAGGTGATATGTAACTCAAAATTACACCTGGATCAATTAGAATAAAGATAGGTTTGGTTTGTATCATACCTTCGATCTCGACCATGGAAGTTTGATGGTCTGCTTGTCGGTTTTCCAGTGCTACATTGATTCTGGGCATCTCCCTTGCTAAATCACCAACTATTGGTTCTGTCTATATCGTATGAATGTTGTTGACTCTCTTTCTTTTCAGTATGTTGTTTTCTCTAGTATGCGGTCCATTATAGTCATAGCATTTTAAAGGTGGTCTTTTTTCATTAATATTGGAATTATTATTATGATTAGTACTGTTAGTAGGTATCTTTCTTGCAGATGTATAATTTTGTGGTGCATTACCTCTGTAATTATTACTTTGAAAATTTTTGTTATTGAAATTTTTATTATTTCCAGAATTCTTGAAATTAAAAGTTTTCTTTTTATGGTCAAAGTTACTTGATTTATTATTCCTCCAACTCGATACACCTTCTCTTTTCTTATTCTCTTCAAAATATAAATTGGCCTTTCTCATGGCTTCTTAAAGAGTTGTAGGATTATCATATTCAATTCTATCTTTTATGTTAAAGAGTAAACAGCTCAGAAACCTTTGTACCTTAGGTTTCTCTTTAGCTAATTAAGGTACATACCTTTGTACCTTAGGTTTCTCTTTAGCTAATTAAGGTACATACCTTTACATACCATGGGTTTCTCATAGAACCAAATTTTAATTCATAAAACTCTTTTTCCTTATCTTCATAATATTGTTCAGACAAAAACTTTTTCTTGAATAATTTCTTAAATGCACTCCATTTTATAGTTCTTTCATTAATGCTTTTAACCCTCTTAATATCCTACCACCAAATGTCTCCCTTTCCGATTAGATTGTATATGGCCATTTTAGCTTTTAATTGAGATGAATAATCATAAATACAAAAATACTTCTTCATACCGAATAACCATGCTTCGGTTGCCTCACCCTTTTCATTTTCTCCATTAAATGTTAGTGGTTTTATCTTCTTAAATTCCCCTAAAATTTGTTCATAATGTTTATGCTTTTTCTTAGGACCACAGTCACTATCACTATTGTCTTGATCAGAATTATGTTTTATTCTATAAGTTTTATCATTAGCTTCAGAAGAAGAGTCATTATCAGTTTATAGTATTTTACTTCCTTATCTTTGTGTTTATAGGACATAGTTCCAAACTTAGATTTTACTTCTATTCTCTTATCTTTTTCATCAGGATGATATTTTTCCAGTAAAATCTGGTTCAGTTCTTCCTGTGCTCTTAAAATCCTTTCGTTTTCTTCTTTAACATTTCTTATCTCAATTTTTAAATCTTTGACTGTACGTAAAAGTTCAAACGATTGATCATTCAATTCTACATAGATTTCTTCATTAATATTCTCATGTTCATTATTATTACGTTCACTACGATGAGATATGTTCTCTATGGATTCTTCCGGTATTTCCATACCTGCAAATTAAATGTCAAACTGTTCTGTACATAAAAAATTAAAACAAAAGATAGTAACTAAGTTTTTCGGGTTTCATTTTCTGTTTGTGTGCGTGAGCCTTTTTCAGGCCTAGAGTTTGAACTCGCGCTCTAATACCACACGTAACATCCCAAAATTTCGTAAAATTTAAAAAAAATTCTAACCATTAGATTTAACATTAGATGATATGCAGAAGTAATAAATGTCTTTTAAATTCCTATACTTAATATTAACTAATTACGACATGTAATTATCTTTAGAAACTTTTAATTGTCTAACCGACAATATAATGCATGAGTACTCCTATTTCTGTTTTAATGATCTTAATTATTATTTGAGTCGTCATTTTTCTTCCCAGGCATACTATTCTATGGAACATTCGTATTACGATACTATAACTATAATTATGAGATTATCGTCTTTTAATATGATCCGTGATATTTATGTTATAATCCTACATAGAGTTGTGATCATGTTATGACTCCGTTGTACTTTATGTTAAGGTCTGATAGTGTAAAATTAGTCACAGCAGATCTAATGAACAAGTAAATCAATCACAACAGATGAACATAGAAAATATGGTGCAAAACTGTGCAAAACATGCAGCAATGCTGTCTATCCCAGAAAGGGTGAATGAATTACAATACAAACTGTCACAATGACTGAGCAATTCGAATTGCCTAAGGAGGTCATTCGAATCACTGAATGGAGTAGCTTGACTCTATCTAGGAGTCCTCATCAATCATCGGTGGTGCTCATCAATCACAACAACCAGTCATCCAGGTGTCAATCTGAGTCTAACTGAGTGTAATAAGTGTAACTGAAGTGTGTAGCACTGATATAGGATCTGGAGGCTCAGTGGGGGCGCATGGGAGGCTAACTGAAGTCAGAACAAGTCACCTAATCGAACTGGAGGTCAATCGGAGGTGAAACAGTCAGTCAGGAGTGAAACTAGCCTTAAATCAGGGAGAATCGGAGCTAACTGAATGTAACTGAAGTGAATTTGCAGTGGTAGGTGAACAAGTGCGCCCTTCTCTGGCAGTAGGTGAGAAGTGGGCGCCTTTCAGCTAAGGAGGGCTAAAAATCTGTGGTAAGTGGCTCCCGGGTGCTAGAAGAAGGTGGATAAGGTGCTGGACGCATCAAACTGGTGACTGGGATGCATGCCTGTGCATGCAAAACCCTAGATTCTGCATATCCTGAAATAGATCATGCAAGATCCCGAAATAGATGATGTATCTCGAAATAGATGATGTGGATATCCGAACACCCCCCCTCAAGATAGACTATGATGTGCCAACTAAAATAATGTGGGGCCCTGGTAACTAAGACCAAAGGTCACCCCAATACAATAATCCAAAAAATGCTGAAAATAAACTAAGTGAGGAAAGAGGGAAAACCCAGTGGGAAGAAAGCCCCCCCTCAAGCTAAAGCATAATAATGAATCAATCTGTCTCCACCATGATGGAACTCACCCCCAACAGTGAACGGAGGTAAGAGAACTTCTTCTCAGTGAAGCTCTTGGTGAAGATGTCTGCAATTTGCTCATCAGTCGGACAATATTGCAGAATGATGGTGCGGTCATGCACCAACTGTCGAATGTAATGCATATGAATCTCAATGTGTTTGGTCCTCTGCCGCTGAACTGGATCTGTGGAGATCTTGATAGCACTTTGATTGTTACAAAATAGGACAGTCGAAGTAGTGCCACCAAAACCAAACTCGGAAAGAATACCCTGCAACCAAACTGCCTGAATGCAGGCATTGACTGCCCCTCGATACTTTGCCTCTGCTGAAGAAAGTGCAATGGCTGCTTGCTTTTTGCTGGACCAGAAAATAGCACCATGACCAATCATGAAAACATAACCGGAAGTGGACTTCCGATCAATTCTATCACCTGCCCAATCTGAATCAGTAAAACCAATGAAATCTAGCTCAGAATTTGCAGCATAGTGTATGCCAAACTATCTCGTACCTTGCACATACTGCAAGATCCGCTTGGCTGCTCGCCAATGAAGCTCATGTGGTTGCTGCATATATCTTGACACGGCACTCATGGCATATGAGATATCAGGCCGTGAATGTGTCAAATAAAGTAGTGAACCAATCAACTGTCGATACATACTGCAATCTGCAAGCGGTGTGGAATCTCCCTCCTCAAGACTGATTCCTGAGAGGAATGGGAACGGGGCTGCCTTACATTCAGCCATATTAAACTTCAATAACAGGTCGGAAGCATATTTTTGCTGAGATATAGTGATCCCATCGAAATTTTGAGCTATCTCCAAGCCCAAATAGTGACTCAGCAAGCCCAAATCGCTCATGTCAAAAGCTAGATTTAAGGCAGATTTTAGCTTGTTTATTGAAGTAAGTGTGCTACCAGTAATAAGCAGATCATCAACATAAAGTACAATAACCAACAAATTATCTTTAACTCGCTGAAGATAGACATTCGGATCAGATTTGCATCTTTGGAAATTCTGAGAAAGAAGGAAGGAGTCCATCTTTGCGTACCAAGCTCTTGGGGCCTGTTTTAACCCGTACAAAGATTTCTTCAATCTACAAACCAATGATGGATCTGATGTATAACCCTCTGGCTGCTGCATATAGACCTCTTCAGCAAGGTCTCCATGTAAAAATGCACTCTTCACATCCATATGGTGCACTTCCCAGTGCTTGGATGCGGCAATAGCTAAAACAAGGCGGATGGAATCCATCTTTGCAACCGGTGCAAAGGTCTCTGTGTAGTCCACTCCTTGGACTTGGGAAAAACCTTTTGCCACCAACCTTGCTTTATATTTGCTGATAGTGCCATCAGCAGCAACTTTAGTATGGTAGACCCATTTACACTTCACTAATTTTCTTCCAGGTGGAAGAGAAACTAGCTCCCATGTATTGTTCTTTTGAAGAGAACTGTACTCTTCATCCATGGCACTTTTCCATCTCGGATCTCGATGGGATGAATAGTATGATTGGGGATCTGAACCAGCCATCAAATAAAAAAGCTCAGGAAGAAATGGATCAGCAATAGAAAGAGCCATACCTGCCCTTTGAAAGTCTCCTCTCGTTCGTCTCGGATCAGCAGGATTTCCAAGATTCGAACCAGCAGATTGTAGAGTGTTTTGGGCCCACTTTGGTAACTGAGGAGGATCATCATGATCGGATTCCGAACCTGATATGTCATGGTCATCATATGCTGCTACAATATCAGAAATATCAGAACTCATACCTTCATTATCGCTGCTCGAATCTTCTTTTGGTGAAGGCGGTGAATCGGCAGTTTTCTCCTCGACTAGTTGCAATTCTTGAAGCGGTTCTTCAAACTGCACACTGCGCTCTATGAATATCTTTTTAGATCTGATATCTATGAGTTTATATGCTTTTGATTATTCCCCATATCCTATCAATATGCACTCGATACTTTGTGGATCCAAAGCTCGTCTCTTCTCAGAAGGAATTCTAGCCCATGCAGTAGAGCCAAAAACTCTCAAATTTGACACATCCGGTTTGTGACCAAAGAATGCTTCGAAAGGAGTCATACCTTCTACGGATGAATGTGGAACACGGTTCTGTATATATGCAGCAACATTGATTGCTTCAGCCCAAATATTTGCAGCCAAACCTTTTGATTCAATCAAGCATGTAGCCATCTCTTTCAGTGACCGGTTTTTCCTTTCCACTACACCGTTCTGCTGGGGTGTGTAGGGAACTGTATGTTGGATCTTGATTCCGCTTTGGGCACAAAGTTGTAGCAACTCGGACTTGATATATTCCCCACCATTATCAGATCTAAGAGCTTTGATCTTGCTCTCAGTGGTGGTCTCAACAGAAACCTTAAAATCCTTGAATTTTTCAAGCACTTCTGACTTGTTTTTGAGAAAGAATACCCATGTAAAGTGGGAAAAATCGTCAATAAATGTCAAAACATACCTTGAACCATTTAATGACATATGGGGAAGCGAACCACTGATATCAGAATGGATCAATCCCAAAATAGTAGAGGCTCTGCTAGCCTTGCCGCGGTCGAATCTGTGCTCGGGGTGCTTCCCAATAATGCAACCGGTGCATATTCCCTTCGAGGAACGGAGTTGTGGAAGCCCATCTACCATGGATTTATTTGATAGAAGCAGCAAATACTTATAATTTAGATGTCCAAATCTTTCATGCCAAAGCCTACTAACCTCATTACCATGTGTGCGAAGAGGAGTGGGCTTTGCAAGCGGTATAAAGTGCGAAAACTCATAACATTTTGCAGTGTGGTTTGCCTTTCCAACCGCAACTAGTCTTCCACTTTTGATATCAGAAATTTCAACTGTATTAGGGATGAATGTGACTTTCTTTGGATCACCAGTATGTGTCATTTGATACACAGAAAGGAGATTCGAAGCTAAGGAAGGCACATAGAGAACATTCTGAAAGCATCCATGTTCTACATGAATCGTACCTTTGCCCTTTGAAGAAATTTTTGAGTCATCTCCCAAATGGATGGGGATGGAGCTGTTTGGATCGAATGAGGAAAAAGAATCAATATTTGCAGCCATATGATTTGATGCACCCGAATCTATCAAGAGAGTAGTGGGCTTCGAAACCGTTGCCATGAGTGCTTGTCCTCTTTCATGATCGTCATTCCGATCCTTCTTCCTTGCACCGTCAGGAAGGGTTATGTTGTTCTTTTCCAAAAGGAGGGCCATTTGATCTATAGTCTTCTTCATACATGAACTTTCGGGATGAAAGCCACGGTTACAATAACTACATTTAGATTTTTGGTTACCTTCTTTGCCCTTTTGCTTGGATTTCGAACTGGATGGTGCATCCGTTTGCTTGCCTTTGTCTTTTTGCTTGTGAGGCTCGAATTTGGGCTTCTCCTTCTTTAGCTTTCCTTTACCATTCGAGATCTTGGGTCCTTGAACAAATAGGGCTGAATATTTGGAGCTTATGGACCCCATTTGAATCAACTTGTCATGCTCTTTCGTAACAGACTCAATGAAGGCATTCAAGGTAGGCATCTTCCAATTCGGGGTAGTTAGCCGACCGAAATTGAAAGTAGAGACAAATACCGAATAATCTTTCCCAAGCTTGCTTAGAATGGAGAGGATCAACTGTTTATCCTCTTTGATAACACCACTGTTCTTCAATTGCAAGTTCAAGTTCTTGAATTTTGTGAAGAATTCATTGATGGTCTCGAAATTCTCAGGATTAAGGCCAATCAATTCATTCTCTAATTGAAAAGCCCTAAGCTCATCCTGCTTGCCGAATAGTGTCTCAAGTTGCTCCCATATGGATTTTGGAGTCTTCAATCCGCTGAGATGGAAGTGAAGATCCTTGGAGATGGAGAGACAAAGAAGACCGTAAGCTTCATCAAGCTTGTTGTAGTGTTTAGTTCTTTCTGCCACATTGTTTGGCTCCAATTCAAGACCAAGAGTGACTCGGTAGTAACCTTTTGAATGTAATATGATCTCCATATCATCTTTCCAATCAAAATAATTGAATGGGGTGAGGATAGGCTTTGAAGAAGAGTATTCCATTGCAAGGATTGAGTCAACTGATGAAGAGGAAGCTTGCATGCAGACTATAGCGAATGCAATTGCTGTAGGGAAGCTTGCATGCAGAAGGTAGCGAGTGCAATTGGAGGAGACAATAAACCTGCAAATCACATCAAAACAACCACAATAAGGTCGAACAATCCACCCTTTGAGAGTTGCATCACACCTGGGATTGGATTTCAAGCAATGTTGAATAGGTCCAATGTATCAGATCCAGGAATTATGTGGTAACTCAAGCTTCTGGAGTGGTATTGGAGTATTTTTCAAGCTTTGCATGCACAGGAGCGAATGCCCTTGAGATATTTCATGCCAAACTTTTTTTTTTTGCAATTTTTAGCAATTCAGTCAAATATTCTTGTATAAACACCTGTAGAAAAGAGATCTTGTCCCTGCAATGGCTCTGATACCATGTAAAATTAGTCACAGCAGATCTAATGAACAAGTAAATCAATCACAACAGATGAACATAGAAAATATGGTGCAAAACTGTGCAAAACATGCAGCAGTGCTGTCTATCCCAGAAAGGGTGAATGAATTACAATACAAACTGTCACAATGACTGAGCAATTCAAATTTCCTAAGGAGGTCATTCGAATCACTGAATGGAGTAGCTTGACTCTATCTAGGAGTCCTCATCAATCATCAGTGGTGCTCATCAATCACAACAACCAGTCATCCAGGTGTCAATCTGAGTCTAACTGAGTGTAATAAGTGTAACTGAAGTGTGTAGCATTGATATAGGATCTGGAGGCTCAGTGGGGGCGCATGGGAGGCTAACTGAAGTCAGAACAAGTCACCTAATCGAACTGGAGGTCAATTGGAGGTGAAACAGTCAGTCAGGAGTGAAACTAGCCTTAAATCAGGGAGAATCGGAGCTAACTGAATGTAACTGAAGTGAATCTGCAGTGGTAGGTGAACAAGTGCGCCCTTCTCTGGCAGTAGGTGAGAAGTGGGCGCCTTTCAGCTTAGGAGGGCTAAAACTCTGTGGTAAGTGGCTCCCGGGTGCTAGAAGAAGGTGGATAAGGTGCTGGAGGCATCAAACTGGTGACTGGGATGCATGCCTGTGCATGCAAAACCCTAGATTCTGCATATCCTGAAATAGATCATGCAGGATCCCGAAATAGATGATGTATCCCGAAATAGATGATGTGGATATCCGAACAGATAGATGGTATTTATGATATTATTTATTTAATGGTAAACTCTAGTTATTTATAATTAACTTCTTGTTGGTAGTTGGATTCTGGTGTACAACTTTGAGGCTTACTTAGCTTAAATCTAATGCATCATCTCTTTAAGTATCTAGGTTACAGGTTGCATACTTATGGATTTTGATGAGATAGTTCGATGATTTCTATTAAGACCTATTTTAGAATATTAAAGACCATATCCTGTTTAAAGTGGTGACTTGTAATTCTAAACACCAATGTTATAATTATATAGCATGTTCACATATAATGTGTGATGTTAAAAGGCATGAGAAGGATATGATGATCAATGTTACTCTTCATTGTTCTAATTTATTATGTGGGAGTCTACATACATGCAAGGGATAGTGAAAGGGTTCTTAAGATATTAGTCGACATATTAACTTCATAGAAAATGTGACTTTGGTGTTTCCAGGTAGAGCTTTGGGTATTAATGTTTATTATGGTTTAATCTATGTAATAGTGCGTTGTTAGTTCTTCCCCAGCGCCATATTAAAATATGTGATGGGAAAAACGTTGATAACTATATTAATGTGGGTCTTTGCATAACCAACGATGTGGTGGTAGGTGGCACATTAAATGTGATCACGTGAAGATCGTAAATGCACCTCGATAGTGTCAAAACCCTACTACGAGGTTTAGGGATTTTGTTCTTCGGTTTAATGTTACTCTTCATTGTAGAGGAGGAGGCTGAGCATGCTCGGCTGCCATAGTTTGTTAGCATTCATGCTCCACTCGCCGAGTTGGTTTGAAGGAAGATGAGTGTTGGTTCATGGGGAGTTATGGGTCTATAACATGCACAGGGTTTCCAAAGTCTGGTTCTCCCTTCGGCTTCGAGTTGGTTACCGTCAAGGTAAGATATAATATAGTATATATACCTCCATTTAATTTCAATACCATGTTTGAGATTTGCATTAGTATTTAACCTGGTTTATATTTTTATGGCAGGGTAAGATATTTTGTTCCATGGTGAAGTCATTAAAATGGAGGGACAAGCCACGGTGGTGTACATTCACTGGTAAGCCTCGGCCCTGTCCAGGTTTCCTCTATCAACAAGGGTGTGTAAAAATGTTACTCCTTGGCAAAGCAATTTCCATTTGTCAAATGGGATGCGAGGTTACATTACTATATTAGTTAGTTTTCTGGCAATGACCCGAGTTGGGGTTTCACCTGAAGTATTGGTATGGAGTTGTTTTTAAAGGAGTATCATTGGTCCTCCTGGCAGTTCAACTACAATGTAATACTACATTATATGAATAAGAAATTTTTTGCTCATTTTCTTTGGAAATGTTTTTTTAACTCTACGTAAAAAAAAAATTGTAGTTTCGTTTTAGTTAAATATGGAAGGGATAAACCCTTAGTTCGATTTATGAAAATATATGAAGAAGTCTATAGCGTTTAAACCCCTATGCCCATCTATTAATTTTAAATTATAACTTATTAGTTTTTAAAGTTGATTGTTTTAAATGATGAATACCTGGGCGAGTCGAGACTCAAGCGTATAACCTGAAAGATTTTACTGTCGATCTTATGAACCTATTTACAATATATTAGCACTGTGAGTTGGTTCTTCAAAATATTGGTTGAAATGTTTAAATCCGTGACTTACAGCTTGGGTGAGCTTGTTTTGAGACTCGAACCCTGGATCACTTGTGAAATGGACTCTATTTTTTCAATTACTTTGATAATGTATTAAGTTGGGGTTTTGATTTATGGTGTACCCGATTTTCTCTATAGGGTTTAGTCTTGAGCCTAGCACTGCATGAATTTATGTTTTGTTAATTTGTTGAACCTTACGTTTTAACGTAAGGGTGAGCTCTCCAAATAGAGACTCGAACCCTCGTCTCTTATTTGGATTCGGTATAAATATTATATGTAGGAAACTACAAGTTATTTAAAGTTTTGTTAATGATTTAAAACATGAGTTAAACCCTCAGATGGGCCTATACAGGTCGCGATCCTGAAGCGTTGCTTATGTTAAGCTATACCTGTAATGTTTACAAGTATTATCTTTCCACTGTAAGTTATAGACGTTTCTATATTAGTAAAGTATAGTTATTCAATACTTGTATACATTTGTTTGACCAAGGAGATAGTTTATATGATATGTATATAAATGTTTGCACTAATGTGCTTTTCCATACTTTGGCTTATAATACTATTGTATATAGTTTAAAACATTACATGGCTACTAAGTTGTGTTTATTTGAGTGGTTTATTTGGAAAAGATAATGTAATTTCTATATCTAAAATGCTGCAATAGTTTATGAAGGTATTTTAAATGATAAATCTACAGTTTTAGGGCTTGTATTAATACTCCAAAACATGCTTGACATTCTGTCTAGTAAAAGAATTATAGCTAGTAAGTTGTTTGAGATAATTATAAATATTTCTAAGAGTAGCTAAAGTTCAGTTTTGATATATGTAAGTGCATAGCTCTGTTCTTAATTCTAAGATATATATATATATATATATATATATATATATATACTCTATACTACTGGATAACTCTAAAATATGAACTTTTCGATTTCTGTTTTAAAACATGTATTTAACCTTTAAGATAATCTCCTTTTCAACAGAGAACAAAAGATGATAAAGAAATTTAATCTGAAATAATCATTCATTCTTCAATCATATCTATTCTAAGTTAATTAAATACTTCATGTACTAGAGTACATCACCTTAGGGTGAAAGGAAAAATACAGGAAGACATTTGTTTTCAATCATTTATCTATCTCAATCTGATCATTCATTCTAGTACTCAAAAATAGTTTAACAATACAGAAATCTATCCTTTTCTAACCTGCCTGATATATATATATATATATATATGAGTTACTCATAGAAAAACTTATAAAACATTCAAACAGTTTCAACAATAGATAAACAATTTACAAAAATGAAATAAAATAAACAAGTAGAACCTGATAATTTTGCTAGGGTAGACAAACACACAAAGAGGCCCTTTTGTAACATCCCGATATTTTCATAAAAATTTAAAAAATTTTAAATCGCCATTAAAAGCTAATATTTGTAAAATACGAAAATAATAACAATTAATAAAGCAGTAATTAATAAATGTGACATTTGGTAGGAATAATTTAACTATTGTGTCTTTTTGTCTTCTGATGGTGTATCGTGTTGGCGACACGTCATGAATCCAATTAATGATTATGTTTTTTATTCATATGCTGGAATGATTGAAAATTGTGATGCATTTGGAAAAAAGAATTCTTCTCGACAAGTACTGACATTTTATTTTTCTGGATGATGATGAAAGGGGTCCCACGAAGTGCCCTGAGGCTTACTTAGCTACTTGGCTAAGGAATTGTACTCATCCTTCACGTGCAGATTCGTAGGTAAGAGATAGCGATAAAATTCAGAGTGTTTAATAACCGCGATATAAATAAAAACTGCCTATGATGTTTAAAGGAAACAAGAATAACAGATCTTGATTCCACAGTTAGGATTCTATGATAAGGAAACATTTGATTTGGAAGTTGTTAAATGTTTCTAAATAATAGTGTGATGAGAACAGGTCAACCCTGGTTTGGGTGTAGAGATACTATATTTTGCTGTGTCAATTCAATAATGCTATTTTTTCTTTGCTTTTAATAACATGATATTCTGTGATGTAAATTCTGCCACATACAGTTGATAATACAGAAACAAGAAAATGACAGTGCATTCGTCAGTTAATTTAATTGCTTATGAACAGAACAGTTTTTCTATTTTAATTCTATCTGCTTGTATTTGTCCAAATGGATGTCTGGAAAAAATGAGAGAACGATACAGTACTCCTTTTTTTGCATAAAAATAATACAGTGATGACAATAATTTCTATAAAGATCCGTCAAATTCAAATAACAAATAAAGGAATGGGTATGTGGTTAAACAGAATGCATGATGTTGGTTTGTTTTGAAGGATTAACAAAAGATCAGTAAACCCTAGATGTTAACACCTTGTCTACCTTCAGAAGTCAGAAAAGAAATTACTTCTATAACTAGTTTTCTGGTATGTTGTTTCAGCATACAGATTTGAACAGTAAAAACAATGCATGCAGAGATCTAATCTATAGCTCCTAAAATATAAGATGCATGGGGAATCTAAGTCTATGCATGGGTGGTCTCTTGGGTTTATATATTTAGATGCATGCTCGGTTCCACTTTTAACTGAATAGATTTAATGCTACCTCTCTGTACTAGAGTACGATGCAGCTTCACGCATAGGGAAACATGCAGAAGAGTCATTTTATTAGTTCAGGAAATCTAAATTAATTAGGATCTAACATTTTACTACTACTGATCATTAATAATATTACTAAGCCATTTTCTGAGAGCATTCATATGATTGGAAACCCCCCAAAAAATAAAAGAATAGAACTTGAGTGTGATAGGAGGAACAAATCACTCAAGAAGCCTGTTCCACCCAACCTGCTCCCAAGAAGCCAAGATGTCTACTTTAGGACCCTCGAGCCTATCCACTGGTCCACTAGGAGGAAGAAAGTTCTGAAGCTTAGGATCTCTACTTGCAACAACAAGAAATTTATCCAGCCTTACAGGCTTAGTAATCAATTGGACTAGCACCAGCACCTCTGGTCTATCTGTCTCATAACATTTGCATACTTACACTTGCACAATCCACAGCCTCCCTATTCGAATATCTCTACAATCACCTGATGCACATGAGGAATGTTTATGCAGGAAACATTGTAAGAGCTCCCTTCTCAATTCGAATTTTCTTTTATAGGCTGCCTAGGTCTTTTTGTAATTAACTGGTCATTAGTGAGCTACTTGTTCACCTCCCTCCACCTGGAGGGGGAAATGCCACAAAATTAGGGGGAGTTGTCCCATAACAACAGCTAATGATAGAGTGCAAATGCTGCCATCTGTCCCAGTCCTTCCAACAGCTTCCATTCCTCCTAGTGGGCCAGTGGACACTCTTGCAACAGCTTTCTTGAGTGTTTGTCTCCCATTTTTAATTATTAAATAATAATAATGAGTCATTACATTCATCTTTGACCTAATTGGTCATAATTACAAAACTTGTAATTATAATTTATCACAAAGTTCTTTTGCAAAAAGGATAATAGTAGAAAATAATTATTCTCAAAAATTGGGTAGGTGATATACACACCCCCTTAAGCCTCAACATCATCCTCAATGTTGCTTTATTCACTCCTTGAGTGTTCCTGGAATAGAGTTTGGTATGCCTCCTGCATGCTACTCTCCAACTCCCAGGTAGCCCTTACTAGGCTATAGGGCTTCCATTGCACTTTTACTTCGCCAATTGTGCGGTTCTGGAGTAGATTTTCTTTCCTTGTGAGAATACAGTCCGATTCCACTGGAAAATTGTCGCCTTGTTCCACCTGAACATTATTCCAATTTACAACATGAGTAGGATCATACTCATATTTCTTTAAAAATGAAATGTGAAAAACATTATGGACTTTGAGGTTTGAAGGTAAGGCTAATTGATATGCCACAAGTCCAACTCTAGACAAGATTTCGAAAGGACCACAATACCTGGGTGCCAATTTGGCACAGCTTCCCAATTTTAAGGAATTCTTTTTCGGCCTTACATTAAGAAAAACATGTTCACCAACCTAGAAATCTTTATGAGTTCTTTTAAGGTCTGCTTGACTTTTTTGTCTATCCTAGGTAGCTTTAAGATTCTGTTGTACTTGCTTCATGATTAGTTCTAATTCCTGCAACAATTCAGGCCCTAAGGGGACCTTGCTAACCGGATCACTCCATAACACTGGTGTGTTACACTTTCTACCGTAAAGAATCTCAAATGGGCTAAGTTTGGCTGAAGCATGGTAGTGATTATTATATGCAAACTCTGCTAAATTCAAGTAGTCTTCCCACTTACGAGGCTGATCCTTAACATACATTCTGAGCATATCTTCCAATATCTAGTTCACCCTTTAAGTATGTCCGTCTGTTTGTGGATGAAACGCAGTGCTGAAATTTAAGGTGGTGTTTAACCCCTTGAACAAAGACCTCCAAAAGTTACCTGTGAACTTCGAATGTCGGTCTGAAACTATTACCTTGGGTATCCCATGCAGTCGGCAAACCTGCTTCATAAAAATTTATGCTATATCAGGAGCTTTATGGGTAGTTTTGACAGGGATAAAATGGGCTGCCTTGCTAATTTTTTCCACTACCACCATGATGGAGTCATGCTGTTTTTTATTCTTTGG
The DNA here is from genome assembly GCA_027924585.1 of Larix kaempferi. Lineage (NCBI taxonomy): Eukaryota > Viridiplantae > Streptophyta > Pinopsida > Pinales > Pinaceae > Larix > Larix kaempferi. Next base: position 25,352,784 of record BSBM01000030.1, on the reverse strand, counting down.
TAACCCAGTGATGAAATCTATACTTATGACTTCCCATTTCCAGTTGGGTATAAGTAAGGGCTGCAGCAATCTAGCAGGATGCTGATGTTCCACCTTTACTTTTTGACAGTCAAAACACTTAGCTATAAATTCTGCTACTTCATCCTTCATCCTAGGCCTATAGTATTCCTTCCTTGGCATTGTGATAGTTTTCTGGTAACCTGGATGGGAAGAATAGTGGCTTTTGTGTATCTCATTCAAAATCAGAATTTTTACTGCGGGTACATTTGGTATGTACAATCTGTTTTTGTACAGCAGTAAGCCATTTTCCTTCAAACCGAAATCTGTCATAGAATTTTCAGAGTTGTTTTCTGCTATCCTTTCTTGTAATTTTCTATATTCCTCATCCTCCTTAATTCTTTCAAAAATATGTTCCTCCAAATCTGTTGTGTATGTGCTGATGGATGAAACAAAATGTATCCTTGCATTACCACTTAATGCGTCAGCAACTTTATTCTCCTTCCCCTTAATGTGCTGAATTTGAAAATCATACTCACTCAGAAAATTTCGCCATCTAGCTTTCCTGGCATTCAAATTTGTTTGATCTAACAAATATTTCAGCCCCATATTATCCGTCATCAAGGTAAATTTTCTTCCAATAAGGTGGTGATGCCACATTTTCAAGGCATGAATCACTACTAACAATTCTAGATCATAGGTGGAATAGTTCTTCTCATGTATTTTCAGTTTTCTTGATTCTTATGCTACAGCATGTCCCTCCTGCGTTAGGACTCCTCCAGTCCATCATTGCACGCATCTGTGCATACTACAAAATATTTATTAGGATTCACAATCCTCAAAATAGGTGTTGAAGTCAACAATTCTTTTAACTTTACAAAACTGTCCGCACACTTTTGATCCCAGACAAGATTCTTTCCCTTTTTCTGCAGCGATGTTATGGAGTTTGCAATCCTGGAAAACCCCTCAATTAATTTTCTATAATAACCAATGATGCCCATAAACGATCACACATCCGTCACATCCTCAGGAACCGACCATTCATTAATGGCCTTTATCTTAGCGGGGTCAACCGAAATCCCTTCCTCAGAGATTATGTGTCTTAAGTACTGAATCTTGTCCTTGTAAAAATCACATTTGCTAAACTTAGCATACAGTTGGTGCTCCCTCAGAAAGTGCAGAATGATATGTAGATGTTCATCATGCTCTTCCTTGTTCTTAGAATATACAAAAATGTCATCGATGAACACAACTGCAAACTTATCTAAGTACTTGTGCAGAATTTTGTTCATTAAACACATAAATACAGCAGGTGCATTAGTTAATCCAAACGACATGACAATGAACTCATAGTGTCCATAACGAGTTCTAAAGGCTGTTTTGAAAACGTCTTCATCCTTCACATGGACCTGATGATATCCTGATCGTAAATCGATATTCAAGAACACTGTTGCTTCGTGTAGCTGGTCAAAAAGATCGTCAATGCGGGGAAGTGGGTACCTATTCTTGATCATCGTTTTATTTAGTTGATGATAATCTATGCAAAGTCTTAGGGTACCATCCTTCTTCTTAACAAAAATGACCGATGCTCCCCAAGGAGACACCCTCGGTCTTATATATTTTTTATTGATCAACTCCTTCAGCTGATAACTCATTCAACTCTAGTATATTCATCCAGTATGGATCTTTAGAACTTGGTACAACACCAGGTATTAATTCAATAGTAAAATCCAGGTCCCTTTTGGGAGGTAATTCTTGGATCTCTTCCAGAAAAATATCTTGGAAATCCTTTAAGACAGGTATGTCCTCTATTTTCAGTTTGTCCTCCTTAGTACTTATCTCATCGTGCACCGCATTAGCTGCAAACATCTGACACCCTTTTCTGATTTCCCTTTTTACTTGCATGGCTGAAATCTGCCGAACGGATGTTTTTCTAGGGATGCCTTTTACCTCTGCTATCTTTCCTTCATCATCCAGGGAAATGAAACTTTTTTCTTAACAATTCATAATGAAACGATGGGTTTCTAACCAGTCGATACCGATTAGGATGTCATATGACGCCAATGGCAGAATATTTAAATTGACCTGCGTTGTTAGTTGATTCATAGATAAAACACAATTTTCCACAAAATCAGGAACCTTTCTTTTTGTTCCTGTCGCTAATCTAACTAACCAGGATTTATTGAATTCCTCCGTTTTCAAATTGAGTCTTTCTACAGCAACTGGTGATATATAACTTAGACTACCACTGGGGTCAATTAAAATAGAAACTGGGTGGTTTTGCATCATACCTTCGACCTCCACCATTGAGACTTGGTGTTCTGCTTGCCGATTGTTTAATGTTGCACTAATTCTAGGTACTTCTCTTGCCACATCTCCTACAGTAGCTTCACACTATATGGAGTGAATATGGTTGGCCTCCCGTTTCTTGAGGGGATAGTCTAAGGCATAATGGAGCCCTTGGAACTCAAAGCATTTTATAGGCGGCTTCTATTCATTGGTCCTGGCAACATTGGGGACATTTCTGGGTGCTGTAAATTTCTACTGCTGATTATTTATGTTCTGCTAAAATTTTTGATTCTGAACATTTCTCTTCTGGAAACTGGAATTGCCACCATATCTAAAATTCTTCTTGTTTTGTTCAAAGTTACTGGGTTATGGGTTTTTCCAACTAGGTACCCCTTCTCCTTTCTTATTCTGGTCAAAGCAAAAAGTGGCTTTCCTCATGGATTCCTCTAGTGTCTTTAGGTTATCGTACTCTATCATGTCATTGATGTGGAAAGGTAGACAACTTAAGTACCTCTAGACCTTCGGTTTTTCTTCCACCATATACAGCACATACCTTAGCAAACTTAAAAACTTCTTGTTAAGTTCTTTCATGTTTATCGTTCCCAGTTTTAGATCATAAAATTATTTGCATTTTTCTTCATAATACTGCTCAGATAAGAATTTGTTCTTGAAGTGTCTTTTAAAAGTACTCCAACTCACATCTCGATCTTTTATACCTTTTACTCTTTTAAGGTCTTGCCACCAAATATCTACCTTCCTGGTCAAATTATAAATTGCCATCTTTGCCTTTAGGGATTCCAAATAGTCATAGATCTAAAAATAATTTTTCATGCCGGACAGCCATGCTTCTGTTGTCTCTCCTTTCTCTATTTCGCCATTGAAAGTTGGGGGTTTGATTTTCTTGAATTCACCCAATATCTGTTCATACTCTTTATTTCTTTTCCTCTTTGGCTTGAAGTATCCTTCATTGATGTCACTAGAGTAGTTATGCTTCTTTTTAAGTGGATGTTTGGCAGTTCTTGATGACATTAAGTTGTTGTTTCCTTCAATTGTTTCTGTTTGTTTATCCTTTCCTTCATGGGATAGCTCTTTAGTTTTAGAAGTATGTTCCAGGTTCTGTTCATATTTTGTGTATTGGTCGAACAATGCTTGCTTCAACTCCTTATGTGTCCTCAGCATTCTTTCATTGTCCTGTTTTACTGACTGGATCTCTGCTTTTAATTCTTGAAAAGCACGCAATAATTCTGATGAATCGTTACCCCGATTGCCCTAGAATTGTTGTTCCATACTTGGGCTATTTGGCAGAAATATGCCCCTTATGTGTTCAGCTGATCCTTCCATATTTGTAAATCAAAGAAAATTTTTCTATATAAGACAAAATAATTTAAACTTGAGTTAGCGAAAAATTTCATAGTCATAGATTTTTTGTTTGTGTGTTTCTTGGACCGTCTTTAGGCCTAGAGTTCGAACATGAGCTCTGATACCACATGTAACATCCCGATATTTTCATAAAAAATTTAAAAATTTTAAATCACCATTAATATCTAATATTTGTAAAATGCGGAAATAATAATAATTAATAAAGCAGTAATTAATAAATGTGACATTTGGTAGGAATAATTTAACTGCTGTGTCTTTTTGTCTTTTGATGGTGTATCATGTTGGCGACACGTCATGAATCCAATTAATGCTTATGTCCTTAATTCATATGCTAGAATGATTGAAAATTGTGATGCATTTGGAAAATAGAATTCTTCTCGACAAGTACTGACAGTTTAATTTTAATGGATGATGATGAAAGGGGTCCCATGAGGTGCCCTGAGGCTTACTTAGCTAATTGGCTAAAGCATTGTACTCATCCTTCATGCGTAGATTCACAGGTAAGAGATAGCGATAAAATTCAAAGTGTTTAATAACCTTGATATAAATAAAAACTGCCTATGATGTTTAAAGGAAACAAGAATAACAGATCTTGATTCCAGAGTTAGGATATCTATGATAAGGAAACATTTGATTTGGCAGCTGTTAAATGTTTGTAAATAATAGTGTGATGAGAACAGGTCAACCCTATTTTGGGTGTAGAGATACTGTATTTTGCTCTGTCAATTCAATGATGCTATTTTTTCTTTGCTTTTAATAACATGATATTCTGTGATGTAAATTCTGCCACATACAGTTGATAATACAGAAACAAGAAAATGACAGTGCATTCGTCAGTTAATTTAATTGATTATGAACATAACAGTTTTTCTATTTTAATTCTATCTCCCTGTATTTGTCCAAATGGACCTCTGGAGAAAATGAGAGAACAATACAGTACTCTTTTTTTTGCATAAAAATAATATAGTGATGACAATAATTTCTATAAAGATCAGTCAGATTCAAATAACAAATAAAGGAATGGGTATGTGGTTAAATAGAATGCATGATGTTGGTTTCTTTTGAAGGATTAACAAAAGATCAGTAAACCCTAGATGTTAACACCATGTCTACCTTCACAAGTCAGAAAAGAAATTACTGCTATAACTAGTTTTCTAGTATGTTTTTTCAGCATACAGATTTGAATAGTAAAAACAATGCATGCAGAGATCTAATCTACAGCTCCTAAAATATAAGATACATGGGGAACATAATTCTATGCATGGGTGGTCTCTTAGGTTTATATATTTAGATGCATGCTAGGTTCCACTTTTAACTGAACATATTTAATGCTACCTCTCTGTACTGGAGTACGATGCAGCTTCACGCATGGGGAAAAATACAGAGGAGTCATTTTATCAGTTTAGGAAATCTAAATTAATTAGGATCTAACATTTTACTGCTACTGATCATTAATAAAATTGCTAAGCCATTTTCATAGAGAATTCATATGATTGGAAACCCCAAACAAAATAAAAGAATAGAACCTAAGTGTGATAGGAGGAACAAATCACTCAAGAAGCCTGTTCCACCCAACATGCTCCCAAGCAACCAAGATGTCTGCTTTAGGACCCCCAAGCCTATCCACTGGTCCACTAGGAGGAGGAAAGTTCTGAAGCTTGGGATCTCTACTTGCAACAGCAAGAAATTTATCCAGCCTTACAGGCTTAGTAATCAATTGGACCAGCACCAGCACCTTTGGTCTGTCCTTCTCATAACATTTGTAGACTTACACTTGCACTCTCCACAGCCTCCTTATTCGAATCTATCAACCATCACGTGATGCACATGAGGAATGTTTCTGCAGGAAACATTGTAAGAGCTCCCTGCTCAATTTGAATTGCCTTTTATAGGCTTCCTAGGTCTTTTTGTAATTATCTGGTCATTAGTGAGCTACCTGTTCACCTCCCTCCACCTAGAGGGGAAAATGCCACAAAATTAGGGGGAGTTGTCCCATAACAACAACTAATGCATCTGTCCCAGTCCTTCCAGCAGCTTCCATTCCTCCTAGTGGGCCAGTGGACACTCTTGTAACAGCTTTCTTGAGTGTTTGTCTCCAATGTTTATTTATTAAATAATAATAATGAGTCATTACATTCATCTTTGACCTAATTGGTCATAATTACAAAACTTGTAATTATAATTTATCACAAAGTACTTTTGCAAAAAGGATAATAGTAGAAAATAATTATTCTCAAAAATTGGGTGGGTGACACTTTCCTCCTAACCTGCTCCAGAAGAAGTAGCCAAATCACTTGCTCCCTTGGAACCTCGAGCCTGTTTACTAAACCACTAGGAAGAAGACTCTATGTAGAACCAAGGTAGTCAAGTTGTATTCAGAAATTAATGGAGACTTCCATACATATAAAAAAACCTTTGCACTCAGCAGAAATCAGACAGACTTACACTGCAACTGAAAACATAGCTTCCCCTCATCGAATCTCTTGTGTGCATACAATAGAACCACAAGGTAAATTTTCTCGTCAGAAAAAGTGTGAACCTCTGCTCAAATTCAATGGCTTATAAAATATGCCTAGGTATTTTAGTGGTCAATTTCAATAAATGAGCCTCAAGCTCCAGTTCCACATTCCAGGTAACTTGACCACAATTCAAGGGAGTTGTCCCATAACAACAGCTAGTTACTAAGTTCATCATGCTTCCACTTTTCCATTTCCTTCTACCCCAGATTCCATTCCTTCTAGTGGGTTAGTAAACACTCTTTCAACAGTCTCTTTGGGTGAGTGTCTCCTATTTTATTTTATTAAATAATAATATTATGCATTTACAGTCATGCTTGACCACTTGGTCAAATATAAAAATTTACAATAAAAGTTAAGACAATGTTTTTCCACAAACATAAAATGTCTCAAGTATTGGGTATGTTACACACAACAAAAACTATGCCTAAAACTATGCCTGGATTGATATATGGGAAAACATAAGCTATATTCTTTTGATATATCATATGCGTTGCAAATTGATAATTTATCATTTATTAAATCACAAGCAAGTGTTTAAAATAGCTCATTAAAAAATAACTTTTGATGTGTTTAACCAAACATAGCATAAGTAACTAGTAAACACTTAATTCCATTTGTTGATCATAATGTTCCATCTATGTGAAATAACCACAAACAAGATATTTTACCGAAACAATTCTAGGATTTTTACTGCAAATCTCTCAAACTATCGCAAACAGGTGCATACCCAATTAAATACAAAATAACAAAGAAAAAAAATTCAGAACATAATATTTTAAATCATACTATATAGATACTTCAACACAATAAATGTTGGCGATGCTCAATTCCTACTTGGACGGGAGTTAGGACATAATATCATATTGAACTATTTGATGCTCCTAGACATTTCATAATATTTGCAAAATAAACAATGTGAATCAATGTAATAAGCATATACTAACCTGCATTCCAAATATTCTTGAATCCCTCGCTTGCGCTTTAGCACTTCCCTGAATTTTATCTTTTATGTTGGTGCTGGTTGTCGAACTTTTAATCCAGCAGCTATAGTTGTTTCCTCACCCGGAACTACTTGTGCAAACATACTTGAGATAAGTCCATCCCTGTTTCTGCCTCTACCCAAGCATTCTTTGTCAACACTGCTATTATTTTCGAAGGATTCTTCCCCATTCATTAAAACATCCCAGTCACTGTCTCCTTCGTATGTCATATCGCTAAGTCTTCATTTCTTGACATGCCTTACAGCTCGCTATGAATCAGATTGCTTTATACATTTTTTTATATTTGATACTTTCAGTGCAGAAAATTTCTCTGTTCCATCAGGATTGGACTCCAATGATCCTTTTCCTGACTTTACACCTTCACTAGCACGAGTTTTCTCATTCAGAATAGAAGGTGAGCCTTGTGAGGAACCATCAATTTTCTGCTACTTTGAAATCTAATTAGTGTTTGTAGTTTCTTTCATATCATTCTCTGAGACAAATGCCTGCCTTGAAAACTTTAGGCAAATCCTTTGCAGATTTTGGAGTTTTTTTTCTTTTTAAAATGAGTAAGAGTATCCTCTGAATCTTCAGCAATGTTACCTTTCAAGTTTTGATTACTGCCTCCAGATGTTACAAAAATTGAAAAAAGAGGGTTTGTGTTCAAAGTCACTTGTTTAACTGATCTGGTTGAGCTCATAGTAATTTGATTTCTACTTAACTGAGAAAAACCTTAGTAGAGATTCACCGCTATGTTTAATATAGATTTAGGTCTCTCAATCGATACAAAACTGAAGAACGAAGCTGATCACTAGATTCCCCTCATGGTCTCTTCCCTTTGCTTTGAAGAATGCTTCTTCAATCAACCAAATTGAACCCATTTTAACAGGACAAGAATCTTGATATGAGAGTCAGACATAATTAAACTAGTAAGTAAGCTATTTCTATACCCTCAAAAGCTTACAAGACACAAGGACCATCAACACTGCAATTAGAATGAATTGCTTTGGCTATAAGATCAATAAGCATCTTAGCTCAGTACAATCTTCATACTGCCATTATAGGGGGAGATGAAAATAAATCCTAAAAAGCTATATCTGTTGGTTTACAAAGAAGGATAGATATAGAGGCTAATAATATCACAAGGAAGTTGGTTCTAGAAGGTGTCAATTGGATCTCCTCCTCACATGCATAGACACTTGAGAGCCCTCAAAGAAATCTAAAAGGGAATTTTCCAAGTCTTCTGGTGAGTATTTGATATACATTTAAGAGTGGCTCCCACTTTCCAAATGGTTTCTAAATCATCCCAGAAAAGACCTATATGCTGGTAACAACTTATCTGCTATGGATAGTCGGAGTTCCTCCCGCAGCTGTGGGTCGGGAACAATCCAAGTAGATTGATACCAATGCACTTCCTTGAATGCAACATTGAAACTCTTGAACCTCTCCTTTAGGGCATTTTTAGAGACCCCACTAGAAAAGATTCCACCCACATGAATATCCTCATCTCTTAAACAAGACAATACTTTCATCCAAGTAGCTCTTTGGTAGTTTGTTGCACACTATCTGACCTTACCTTAATGCTTTCTCAACTAGTCATCTCAATTAGAGATCTAAGATCAGAGCCCTTCACCTTCTGAACAATATAGTACACATTTTTCATAATAAAAATATGAGATAAAGAAACATCCTTGTACACTTTGGATTTAACCTCTAAATTGTGTTGCAAAATAAGAGTGACCCAAACCAAATGCAGAGATAACACAGATTGATCATCTAAATCACTTCCTTTATCATACTCCCTAATCAATTCAATAAAACCTTCAGGAAGAAGCTTTGATGTCTGAGAAGGCTTGTTGACAATGAACATCATTAATGTCTCTTTGTAATCCAAAATAAAACTAATGTAATTCGTTACATACCTAGTTATTGGATGAATTGTACCTCGAGGGATAGGTGTTCTAGAGGTATCCCTTTGAATTACATTCTCAAACTTTGTGAATATCCATTTGGATGCTTCTCCTAGCCGAGTCAGTATTTCAGAGGCCCGTGTCTTCACATTTGAACATAGCTCATTGGAAAATACAATCTCAATATCAGGCAAAAGCTCTGAGAGAGTCTCATACAAATTAAGGATCTTGAACAACTTCTTAGGAGACCTCCTACTAATGGCTATAGCCTCACTGAAATTGAACAACTACATTGTTGCACCCTTGGAAAGCTCAGAAAAAACAAATTTCCCCAACAAAATCCAACCCATTAAACAATTGCTCACACATATACTTCTCACTTGCGAAAAGCATCCTAATACACACTTTGGCTGCCCTGATCCATTTCTTAATCTTTCCTTTCAGTGTTTCCCATTCCAATCTCTGAACTTCTCCAATACTAAGCTTCTCAATTCCCAATCTAAGGAAACTCTCGTCCACCATGGATTTCTTGATACTTCCATAGACGTGCATACACTCTCTTGTATATCCGGTCGAAACCATCCTTTTTGCAATTCTATGCAGATTAGGGATCACCTCCTGAGGAATCAAGTCCATATCAAAAATATTCTCTATAAGGGGATAAGACACAGCCTCCTCTTCTTTCTCCTAAGTTTCATCATCATTAGAACTATGAGATGGGCGATCCTGAAATGAATCATTGAGAGACCTGAATGAGGCTTAATGCATAGGTCATTTTAATATAGATTTAAAACTCTGTCAATTGACTTGTGCATGGGTCTCTTTAATGTGTATTTCTTAAGTAAATTCTTGTTCAATAAGATCATTATAAAGAAGATAGGAAGATGGACAAGTACTAGTTCACCTGATTTGTATGTCGCGGGGGAAGGCACGCATATACCCATGATGCCTGAAATGCTCAAGTGGAAGAAACAACCATCATTAACCTTTCTAGAATATCGACCAGGGGATAATACCTTCACTGTGGAGACCTTTCATGCTGCAAAATCTTTCACTGTGGAAACCCTTCATCTTCGCTTAAGCACATATTTCTCTGAGTGATTTTCTGCATAGATAGGTATGCCGCGAACCCTAGAGATTTCACTGAAGCCGTGAAATGTGTATGGAGCTGCTATTCTTCACTTGGATGGATTGATCATTATGAAAGTAGAAACAACCTTCACTTGAATGGGGTCGCAGATAGTTGAATGGAGCAATAGATTACTTGGATCTGCATATCTTTTGATGGAACTGCAAAGATCTCCCTCTATATATATGTACATAGAATGCATAGATTTTTCACATACAAACTCGATCCAGAGGAATGGAATTACACCCATGTCTACTTTCGACGTAACCATGATTCCCCTATCAATATCTTGGGGATGGACGGAAATCGTCCTTGGAGCACCATATATTTCACCGTCCTCATGCCGATAAGCAAAACCCCCCAAAGGGAGAGCCCCCTATACTCAATTATTTCATATAATATAACCATGAGCAATCATATTTAGGGATCAAACTTTTTCATGGTTGTCCCTTCCTCGCTTTACACGCAGCAAACTATTGTAATACAGGAAGAACCATTACTCAGAAGGAAAGACCAGTTTCCCCCTGCTTCCGAGATCAAGGATTACCATATATAAGTCAAGTCTCTGTTTTTGCAAAGATCTCCATCCCCTGAGGGAACTTCATCCCACCATTTTTGAGTGTGCTCCTTTCTTCCGTAACAAACAAACACTATCCCCCAAATCGTGGAAGAGTGTCTTCCCACTTCACTTTAGAAATTCATTTCATTAATAAACGAACTATATGGAGAAATCTCCATTATGGAGCATTCTTTATGGAGAAATCTCCACTTCACTGCATCACCCTCATTTTACTGGAAGAGTTTGAAAGCCTCATTGATATGCCCACTATGTGCATATCCTGTAATCATTGCAGTCCAGGAGACCATGTCTCGCTCAAGAATTTTCTCAAACACTTGGCATGCATCCCCAATACTGCCACATTTAACATACATTTCTACAAGTGAACTTGCCACAAACAAATCTAACTTAAACCCACTTCTCATTATCTATTCATGGATCTCTATACCCTATTATAGAGTTGCGATCTTTGCACATCCTAGGAGCACGTTGGAGAAGGTAAAATCATATCCAGTCATTAAGCCTCCAAAAACGATACGTAGGGGATCTACATCACTACCAAAGCAGGTAACAAGTTGAGATTTGTTGGCGCTGAGACCATAGAGAGCTGGTTATTTTTCTCCATCAGAAGCTACCAAAGATAATACAGACCCCATGGCCAACACTGCATCACCCTCATTTTCCTTCACTTTGTGACTCTATGTCCTATCTCTTCTTCCACAAAGATGACAAAGGAAGGCAATTTTGACAAAATTTGGCGCCACCTAGAGTTTGGGATTTTTGTTGTTTTAATTTAGTGTAATCAGAATTTTTTATTTTCAATATAAGTTTAATGGATAGTTTTTGGTGGCTATAACACTCACAAAACAAGATAAATCTAGAAAGAAATTTGGCAACTATTATATTTCCGCTACTACAATGCCTAATTAAATCAACAATGAGGTGAATGCTATAGATGGACATCACATGATATGTGGAAGATGTAAGGTAGGCATTATTGAAATTCTATGGGATGTTTATTTTGGAAATGGAAAGGATTTTTTTGGAAACCCCATTATGTTCCTGATGCATACGAAACTATGCATTTCTTGGCAATTTGTTTTCCCTTTTGTTTTAATTTCTTGCATATTATACTTATGTACATTCCTGCAAAAAAAATATGTGAACACAACCAACAATGAAGAAGAATGGAGTTATCTACCCACGAGGTGTAGAATAGACAGTGAATGGGTGTACTGTTAAGACACTCCTTGCGTAAGGTCACTAGTTCAATACTCCATGGGTGCTATCCTTACAAACAAAATGGAGTTAGTTGAAGTATAGAATGGAGAAATGAGGGAAGAAAGGAAACCTTCTACCTTCTAAAATCCCAACACTTCATTTCCCAAACTGATGGAAACTCAACCAACGCATGAAATTATTGAGGAAGAATGATAAAGTTCAAATTCTTAAGGATGAGAGCATACAATGTTTCTAGATGAATGATTTTCTCAAAGATAGTCTAATTGTTGATTAAAATGTTGAAGAGGTCCAAATTTAACAACACTCCATAGTGAGTGATTTTCCTCTAAGATTAAAATTGTGACTTCAAAAGCCTTTATGGAAAAATCACTAACCTTGGGCATCTATTTTCCTCTTAGGCCATCAATTCCCTCTTTGTTGTCTCTTTTGTCTGTCACTAATTCCCCAAGGTACACAAGGAATTCCCATGAATAACTCCAAGCTTTGTTTGGGAAAAGATTCAAATGTGACAAAAGATGAACGCTTCTAACTCGAGCATTTCATTTTCAATTGAAGTTACCTAGGAATAGATGCAAATTTTGTTGGGGAAAAGGGACAAAATGTGATCGAAGATAAAACCCTTCAATCTAATAATCTCATTAATAATGACTACTCATAATTCCTTGATGATGAGAGGGGAATATTAATATGGTGAAGGAAAGGGGTTTAATTTCTTGTCAAATTCATTCATTCTCCTCTTCTGCAAATCCTTAATTTCTATGACTTTTTGAATACAGGTTTCCTTTGAATCTTGTCCATAGTCAGGAGATGGATGCTCTAGAAATAAAAATCAGTGAAAGCAATAAAAAAACTAGCCATGGCAGTGAGAGACATAATGAAATTGAAACACGAGGAGCACAACATTTATTATAAGATTAGAAGACTTTCATGTACAAAATCGAAGTGGTTATCGAACCAGTGATTGTAATACTCGTAGGAATTCAAAGAAAAAGGACGAAGAAGAGGTTAAGAAGGAACATCTCAAACATGAATTGTTGGAAGTGGAAGAGAAATTGGCGCCTCTTTATAAGAATATCATGTTTGATTTCTATAATAAAATGGACAAGGAAAAAATTATAGAATTGGAAGCTAGGAAAGTAGATATACTAAGTGTTGAGGAAGAAAGATGGTGTTTAAAGAACAAATCTATTTGGATTTCATAGGGTGATGAGAACACAATTTTTTCTCAATGGTTCTCCAACTGATTTTGTCAAAGTTGGAAGGGGGATTAGACATGGATTTCATTTATCCCCTCTCCTCTTTATGCTTGTGATTGAAGGGTTAAGAATAATTATAGGAAAGGCTATGAGAGATGGATGTCTTAAAGGGGTAAGGTTTTTGACATATATTTATATCACTCATTTGTTATTTTTAGATGATGTATTGTTGTTTGGGAATGGAATAGTGCAAAAGTGGAAAAATTTCTTAGATATCATTGCTCTATCTTGTGATGCAAATGGTATGGAAGTCAATATCAACAACAATTCCCCATGAATCCTCCCTTGACAATGTCCAATGCCACAAGTCCCCATGACTTGGATCCATAGTTCCATTGACACACTATGAAGCCATGTGTGGTACTTTATGGAATTTTTAATGGCATTGGATGCCTAAATAGTTTCTTTATGGACAAAGGAATGACCCTCTTCTATAGAATGTTATTCCCAGGACACCAAGACACATGTGTATTGCTTAAAGCCACCTAATGGCACCAACATCTCCAATCATAGGCCAATTATACCCTTACGAGACCATGTGTGGTTGGTGGAGGAAAAATTCACATTCTTACAAAAAATTCAACAATACATAATAAATTTGTTCTAAAAAGATTATTAGTCAATAAATAGACCAGACCATACCATCCAAAACTGATACGATGAAACCCGGATGTAGGTGATCAGGGTAGGTACAATGAGACCAACCGAGAAGCCGCCACCTCTCACCATGTGGCTCCTTCTTGGTCGATGCGCCATGCAAATGAAGGCGGCTGCTCTTCGATGATCCCATCTATAAAAATGTTGACATCCCATGTGAGTTGCAAAGTAGATCAGGCTAGGATGGAAATCATTCTGCTCTAGTGCGAAATTATGGTAGGAAGAAAGGTCGTTTCTGGCTTTAATTATAGGATCTACCACCGTTTTTGGCGGTGGAGTGGGGGAAACACAACGAGTATTTATCCTCAATGTAGGGATGGTTGGTTGTGCATTGCATACTTGAGTTTTTCTATAGCAGGCGGTCAGATCCTCCATGACCCTGGTGCCTTGGGAACCACCTCCATTTCTCATCAGATTAAGCTTGCGCCTTGAACTGGTCCTACCGCAACCATGTGTCGGTGGCCAAGAGATAACCCATGTGGTTGGGGAAGAGGTCTCTCTTGGGGGGTGGGGGGGACACTGGTATCAAGAGACGTGGGAGCTCCATTGACTTTGGCTATGAAAATTCCATCCCAATGCAACTATGCACCATTCTTGATGACTGGGAGGAGGAACTTGTGGTTCAGTAGATGACTAGATTGAGGGAAAGGACGTAGCGCAAACACTACTAGATGCTCAAGAATTCATTCACCTAGATTCTCATGTTTTCTCAAAAACTTGAGAAGGGGAACAATTCCCCTCCCCCTCCATCTCCACCCCCTATTCATCACAATGCTCCCTTCCGTCGTGCCTCTCATGTTTCTAAACCAGAGAAGCACGGTGACATCCAGCTTGGCAAGAAAGCCACCACACCTAGAATCCTAAGTCTAAAAGTACTTCGAAACATTATTAACTATGGGTGTTGGATTCGTATGAGGAATTATGAAATGCCATGAACAGGCCTAGAAGTTCACATCCCATCCACCCATCAACTGGAAATTTCAAAATTGTGTATAATTATCAGTGCTCAATAAAAGAAAATGTTGTAAGGTACATTGAAGCATATATAGATGAGCAGTTGATTATTAACCGAATATTCTTATCTACCCTAATTATTGATCTCTTGTGTTGATAAATAGGCTAAGAAGGAGCTATATGCTTTTTTCTCTAAAGAAAGGCCTCCTCCTCCACTCAACTTTATTCTAGGAAGAAGGGTGCAGAAAGACCAAAATAGTGGCAATGAAATCTAGCCTAGGCATAGCTATAAACCCCATTTCTGATACTCTTTCAAGTGCCCCTATGCCTTGTGTTATGCTTGATTTCGTGGTTCATTCCACACATCCATGTCTATAGTTGCGAGTGTTCCATACTCATATCCATTATCTAGTAGACAAATCTGATGTGAATACCCCCATTGGTCACATTACTCTTCACGGTGCTACTAAGTAATGCAATAACTAATTTCATACTAATGACCCTTGTGTGTTTTGTGTAATCTATGGTTATTACTCACACCTTTGTAATGATCTCCAAAAGATTCATGGTATTTTTTCCAACCTCCCTCATAGATCCTATGACTCTCAGGTCACCATCATCAAGGAGGTATGTCACCCTCATTCCTTGCCAAAAAGAATGATGTACATGTATTTCATTTTATATTCTAGTGAGTCTCTCACTTTGACCCTTTTGTGTACACATCAATACCAAAAAATGTTTACCCATTTTATTTATCTATTGTTACCTTTCAAAACATTGAGGAAATTTTTAAAGCCCTAACTACATCAAAATATATGTGGGATGATATGCATCATCACACATTTGTTATCCTCTAGGAACATTCATTACAAGGACCATATTTAGGTCAATTTAATATTGAATAGAAATGTTTTATTCCCCCAAGGCATGTTTACTGGTCCAAGAATCCTATCCTTCCCCCATATTCCTTTGGAGAAGATAATATGGACAATATCCCTCCTACCATCTAGGTGGATATTTTAGTTAAACCTCGAATTGACAAGAACATCGTGTTGGGTGTTTCTTATATTCTTGAATAAGTTGCTACCTACAAGTATCTTTTTTATGATTTATGTGAGGTTTTCTCTTGCTCTTATGCCAAAACAAAGGCCTCAGCCCTACCATTGTTGAACTCCATATTGATATTTTTCCCAACGTCAAACTTGTGAGACAAAAACAAAGACCCATCCAAATCATTGACCATAAAATAAAAAATTGATAAATTAAGTAATGTAGGATCCATTTATTGGATTGCAAACACAACATGGGTGTCAGACCCCATACTTATCAAGAAGAAGTAAGGGAGCATTTGTATTTTCACTAACTTCCACAATATGAAAAAATATTGTCCTAAAAAGAATTTTCTCACCCCCTTCATCGACCAAATTATCAATGCATGTGTTAGGCATCGAGTCCTATTCTTAATGTATGGATTCTCCATGTATAATCAGATCCAAATCCACCCTAAAGAATAGTATAAAAATTCCTTCTCTACACCTTGAGGAACATTTGTTTATAGAGTCATGCCTTTCTAACTTTGGAATGTTCGAGCCATTTTCTACTGCACCATGTAATATTTTTTTCCTGAAATGCTTGAGATTATCCTAGAATGGTTGGATGACCTAATAGATCACTCCAATAAATTGTCACAATGCTTGGAATATCTCCGTAAGGTTTTCCTTAGGTGTTGCAAACAAAAAATCTATTTGAACCAACTTAAGTGCATGTTTTTCATTGGTTTCAACCAATTGTTACGATTTATTATATCCAATAAAGGAATCAATATTTATCCTCTAAAATTTCAATTTATTCTTGACCTCCCCCCTCTATGAGATTTGTTCTAGTCGCAAATCCTTCAAGGAAATGAAAACATATTATGCCTTTTCATTCTAAATTACGACACAATTGTTCATGGCGTTTTACATTTTATTCATTCCAACATCCCCTTTGTATATGACAAGCAAGCTCAATATTATTTTGAAACCATTCAAATTCTCTTACTTCGACCCCTTTGATAAGGCCCATATACTTTTCTAAATATTTCATTCATTATATATTAACATCGCGTTGCATTGTTTTTAGAGTGCTTGTTTAAGAAGATGTCGACCAATAGGAACATGTAATCTATTATGCTATTAAGAACCTATCGTGTCCTAGTGTTTCGTATAACCATGAAGATAGGATAGCCTTAGTTTTTTTCTTTCCATATAGAAGTTTTATCACTACATCATTATGAGAAAAACCAAAGCCATTGTGAATTCAAACCTTATGTATATACCTATCAAGTTGATACCTTATTCAAGGTAAGGTGACTAAGTGGATCATTATCCTTCAAGAATATGACCTTGATTCCATGACCCCCAAGAGTGAAAAAGATTTGGCCCTGATGAAGCTCTTTTCAGATTTACTCTCTGATACCAACCATCGCTCTATCGATGATGATATTTTGCGTGCAAATTTGTCCACTATTTATTTGGTATATCCTTGGCACTGGGACATCCTTGTTTACCTATGAACTCAAAAATTTGACCCTCACCTATCTCATGACTATCATTGTCATATTTGTCACCAAGTTCACCGATACCTTCTTACAAGTGATGTTCTATATTGAAGTGGAGTTAACACTATTTTGCGATGATGTATTAATTTCATAGAGGTCAAGCAGGTTTTGAATGAGTGTCATAGTTGTGCTTGTGGTGGCCATCTTTTAGGAATGGAAACCACCCAGAATATCCTCTACACCAATTTATTCTATCCCACCTTACTTTCTAATTACATTGAAGTAGTGACACATTTCCAAAAGGCACACATTTCATTAAAATTGGAATTATTTTGTTACAAGAACAACCACAAAATTGGGTATTTTGGTTATTTTGAAATTCTAGATCCACTATTTAATTCCAAAAGTTAGAACCCCTTGTACTCATTTAGATATGGACATCATTCTCAGTCCATTTTGTAGGTAAGGAATTGAATTCATCAACTTTAAACCCATATCGATCGGTGGATACTACTAGACCATATTGTTTTCTAACTATTTAACTAAATGTGTTGAAGCAATGTTGATATACAAAAAACAATTCTACCATGGAAACCTTTTTTTCTTAAGCTACACCATGACTCGATTTGATGTCCATAAACAATTAGTGTTTGATCATGGTACTAATTATGAATACTCCATTTTTAAGGAGCTTGCTTACCATTTAAAATTTAAGCTCCATTTTTCCTATTCTTATTACCCTCAATGAAGCATCTAGGTTGATATATTCAATAAGTTCATCAAAACCATGCTCCAACAGATGGTGGATATGCACAAACCCAATTGAAATCATATGCTTTTTTGTGACCTTACGGTCTTATCGAATTTCTACTAAAACCACAGTAGGGTTTACTCCAATCTAGATAGTCCACAACATGGATTCCTTTCTACCTATCGAGTGGCAAATTTCGTTGTTTCACCTTTTCATCGAATTTTTACTAGATACCTAAAATCTAGACTAATACTTTATCTCCCTCGAGCAAGTTGATGAGGACCATTGTGCTACTTTATAGAAAATCAAGGCTGACAAACAACATTTCAAACCTCATTATGATAGTGATGTCCACACACTCTCATTCTAACCAGGAAATATCATCCTTATTTAGGACCATTCCTATGATAAACCAAGTCAAGGAATGTTTGAGTCTTTGTTGCATGGAAGCTATGTGATAAATCATTTTCTCAATAAGCATGAATAGCTCCTAGATGGTTCAGATGGACAACTCCTTAACAACCCTTACAATGATTTATATCTCAACAAATACTATCCATAAGGCCAACCATCCTTTTTACTTGTATTATACTTATTTCATCACCACCTTCATAGGACGAGACACGTAGTTTGATTTCTTGACTTTCTCAAAATGATTTACATGCTTTCTATTATTTGTGGAATGCCAAAGGTAAAAGCAGATACTCTTTGAATCTTACCTTGGTAGCTTGGTTTATTTATTCCCCATCAAATTCCATCATCCATGTAAATGGATTATGTATAGAGGTTGACACCAACAGCCAAGTGTAGTATGATGCCATGATTGGCCTCCTAATGGACTCTCTCCATATGTGTATTCATCACCTTTGTGTTTATCTTGATTCATAACTTCTTGTCACACAATTAAATAAATGTGATCGAGTACATGATCCTTTCCTTTTTAGAAAGTATATGTGAACTAGACAAATGGTTAGACATTTGGAATCCATTACATTCATTCATATACCAAGGTGCCTAAATACTTTTGTGGATCATGCTGAAAATTAGATTTCTAGATTAGCATAACAATCATTAATAAAAAAGAAATAAACAATTCATGTGCATATGATATCAATTTCATCATTAAGTGCATTCACATGTACATAACATCATCCATCACATTGCATAACCATATAACTATCATGTATATAAAGTTGCATCCACATGCATACGTAAATACATAAGAATAAGTCCAAAATCAATAATGTGTACATCCATGATCCCACTACTTTGTCAAAATATTTGGTACATTAGTAAAAAATATCATTCCAATAGAATAGGCACAATTTTACATGACCACCTACTCATCATAATCATCATCATCATCATCATCGTCGTCGTCGTCATCAATTAAATCATCGGATTCACCCTCCTCGCTCCCCTCCTCCTCAAGAACCCATGGAATATCCCCCCTAATCAAGTCATAGATCACTAGGGAAACCACGATTACCCACTACATCAAAGAGCACCACTTTTAGGTGGTTCATGGTAGCATTTGACGATCAAATAATTTCCAAGAAACTACCATCCATAATTAATAACTCCCTCCAAAAACTGATGATATATTAACATGACCCCTCAAGGATGGCCTCACGCCCCCTTTCATCATCAATTTATCCAGGGGGAAGGATCAACTACCATGACCCTACCTTGTCGTTGCTGAAATATTGCTAGGGAAATCGGTCCTAGATTTACACACACACATGATGAATAAGTAGTACTAGGTATCACATAAATCAATCTAGCTATCATTTATGCTAGTATATAAATACAACTACAATAGTGTATCATCATATTTACCATCTGCTCCACATGCCTGACGTGTTGGGCATGGTAGCTCTGGTTCCCCCCATAAATATATCCCAATCTATGGGTATTCCTTAATAAATACTAGCAGATTGTCCCATTCTGTGAAAAATACCTAGCTAGAGACATTTCCCATTGCATTTCCTCCACCCTATATCATCGTCTCTCCCCAACTCTACATCCAAGGCACCATCAACCCACCATATCGTCTTACTACATGGGGTTGCAACGTTGGAACCTGCCTCAAGTAAAAGAAATAGATGAAGGTGTCAAACCCGAAATAACCTCCTCATTAACAACAATGGTTCAATTGTCACTGAACTTCTATAAAAAATTAATGCGCCCACCCAAAGTAGGTCTCACTCAATACTTCCAATATGATCATAATCTAATCACTCAAGATCTTGTGGATCTCACTAGACCCTAGTTCCTATAATACACTAGTGTTAAATTCGCATGTCTCCAAGATAGTGATGTCAGCCAAAAGTATGAAAGACCAGTGTACTTGTGCCTCGTCTGTGTAGTGGAATACTAGTATATCCTTCATAGTAACATCCTATGGTTTCACAAGTTGAATATCATAGATGAATCCCAACTTTGAGAACCTATTCATGAAATAGACATCTATAATGGTAAGCTCTATATGCTCACCCTAACTGATAAAGGTCCTCACATCAAGGTCGAAACAGTTTATGGCCTTGGTTGGCACTAGTCTCACCGACCTCATCAATTGGTTCTCAAGCAATTGAAGCAACCAGTAGCATGCAATACTATCCCATAGTAGTGGGTAATATTTTTTCTACCCTCGAGGCTTGGGGACATTTCTCTCTCTCTAGTTTATCCTCATTTGGTATCAGAAATTTTTAGTGTTAGCCACTTTTTTCACCAACAATTCAAGGTGACCCAGTCACACTTTTATCCTCGAACATTGTTACTGCGCTCATTCCTAGCACACAAAAAAGAATGACTTGGTGACACTTTTTCCTCACATAGGAATGACCTCATCACACATGTTCTAGATTTTCTCTTGAACTTGCTCACGGGAAAATACTTGAAGGGAACAACCCATAGGTGAATCCTTCTGAGATTCTCCTAGTTACCCTAGAGGTCCAAAAGAAAAAGTAAATGGATGAAATTGATGGCTGGGTGGAGACAACTAACATGGAATTCATGAAATATGAATCTTATGGATGAAATGATAGATATTAGTGCTTGACGATCTATACCCCACAAGATCGAATTGTGAATAGTGAAAATGGAACATAGGGTTTTGGGGCCCACCCCTTTTATACTCATTTAAGCTTGATTTTATTTTTATCCCATACAGGCTCACACAAACTCTGTTTCAGGTCCCATTTGTATAATTGAAATCCTTGTGCCGTGCTCTTATTAATTGCATAACTAGTTTCGTCTGATTAAGACCTTTTATGTGAATCCCCTATTTTCCTCATTTTTAATGTCTGCATGTAATTTTGTTCTTTTTCACTATGTTATATGTTCTTTGTACATTTCGTTTTCTTTCTGAACACACTATTATTATTTTCATTTGTGCAAGTATTGGTTGCAGCTTCAATTGCTTACCTCAGCATGAAACCATGTCTTATAGGTATATCTCTTCCCAATGGCTTATAGGTGATTTCCCTCTTCAAAACATCTTGCGCATCATCATAGTTTCATTCCCTTCTCACCTATTGGAACCCCTCTATCTCGGTAAGTTCCCTAGCCTTACCAGCATTGCGCTCACGCTTACCTAAAAGTAGAGCCTCCTTTACATGGGTTCCTCCTAGTATTCCCTCTTTTTCATTAGGTTCCTATGACGTTCGAATCCCCCTAAGAATGGGATATCATCTAGTTTTTGGTCCTCAAATTATCCACATATGATTTTCAACATCACTCATTAGTCTATCCTGGACTCCCACATTGATGGTATTTTCATTTTTCATGTTCCACCTTCACAGGACCATCGTTTCATCCATATTGCAGAAGTAACATTACTTTGCCACGATTTATATTCTTTTAAGGAGATTCCCATCAATTTCCTACCCATGATTTCTTACATATACTATCACATGCTCCACTGATTAATTTGGTTGTACATTGGATGATTATATCCTTGCATCACTCTCTTTCTTCTCAAGTAATCATGTACTTAGGAAACCATTTAGTTTTAAAATAGTGCTCCTTGGCACTCCTACATATAGTATCGATCCCTTATGGTATCATCCCTTGCTCTAATTTATTCAAAGCATTATGTGATGTTTCACCCATGGAGTCTTACTGACATTAACCTCTCCATGAGCCAACCTTAGTGAATTCACTTCCTCTCCATGAGTATCCCGGCTGTAATTATGTCCCTCACTTATCTCAAGTTGTGTGCCTCCCTTAATATTGTCATGAGTTTCAGAAATTTTCAATATCATCCATGCCTTCATGCTTTCAATAAAGGAATTTTGAGTCTCCCACTAAGTGACCCTTGTATCCATGTTTGGTTTCTCAATCCCCTATCTTCCTCGTTATCTAGTATCATCCATTGTGCTGCCAAAAAGGAACCCTCTGTAATGCCCTGATCTTGACCCCATTGCATTAAAATGTAAAGGATGTAATATTGTTATAAAATCATGGTGAGGAGCTCAAGGCCAAGGCCCCGCCATCGATTTAGTGATGCATATGGCTTACGTGCTAGCCAGGCACATTGGAATTGCAAATATCATGTAAATATGCATTTTAATAAAATACCCAAAACTAGCTATGTATGGGGCCATGATTTTACAAGGAATTGGGAGGGAAAATATTCAAACCCTTGAGCCAATCAAATCAAGCCAACTTTCAATGAGAGAACCCATAAAACCCTCAACTACCCATGTTGACTTTTGTACCCAATCATGCATTTCTCCCAAGAGTTGGGTAAAGTAGTTAATTCCTTAGGGAATGGAGAGGTATGGCTGTCCAAATTCGAGTATGGGCAAGCCACCCTTCATGTAAAATTGTGTTTGGATTCTTGGTCAAGAAAACAGCCATGAATTGCTCCCCATGCCATTATCCATCAACCAATTTGGCTCTCTCACGAGTTAGGATCTTGTTGGGCATTTTTCCCCATCAAAATTTTGTGTTTTCCTTCATTGTCAGCTGGGAGAAAGGCATTTTTGTGTTATATACCAGTGGGGAAGAAGGGGAAACAAACTGTGGTTCCATAGAGACTATTTTGGCTGATGAATGCTTAGATAGTTGGGAGAGAAATCGTTTTCCTCCCTGTGATTGTTTTCCCCATCCTGGAATCCATTTTTGGCTGGAAACAATTTGGAGAAAATCCATGGACATCTTGTTGTAAATACCATTGTTGAAAATGTGTATCCATGCCCAATTTTTGAGTTTGTTGTGTGTACGAGTATGTTGGGGTATGGGTTATGGGTATCCATTGTTTTGGCTTGAGCTTGAGTGCAAGCATCCAAAAAGAAGAGGGTTCATATTTATCCTAATAACCCCAGCTATGGACTAGATTGGCTTAGATGCAATGTTTATTTGGCTATGCATGAGCTTGAATGTCCCCTTTTCCTTGTAAGAATCATGCCCAGCTTGGGGGTGGCAGTTGTGTTGAGAGATTGATGAACACAACTGGCCTACGGTTGGGTGGAACATTGCAGCAACATATCTAGTTGCTTGGGACAATTGCACAATGAAGATAAGTATTCTCTATGTGCATTTACTTTTGCAATGATTAATTTGATGATTATTTTGATATGCTAGATGAGTATGAAATGTGTGTGGATGATGTTTATTCCGCTGTGCATATTTGCTTGATTTGCATCTGCACACTTTTGATTTTATTTGTATGAATCTAATGAATGGGCTGAGCTTATGTAAAAGCCTAGATATTGGTATCATGTTCCCTTCCTTGCATTGGATCAATGGGAGGGGACTTGACACCCTCATTACCTTGGTCATAGTGCTCCCCCCTCTATTGACCTTAACACCTATATTCTAGATGATAGATGTAGAGGCATATTGTAACTTGGCACCATAGCCATCATTAATAGGTTTCCTTGTACTAAATTAGGAGAGAAATAAATTCCCATGGGATCGATTGGTCCTCATGTGCTTGAGTCTATCTCATTATCACAACATTGAGAATTGTATAGTGTGGTGGTTCCCTCATCTAGTTTTGTTGAATACCTTGGACATCATTGACTCTCTCGGTCTCTTTTTTTTATGTTGGAATTCCTTTTATTACATACTTCCTGTGGTGTTTAGGTTGTGTTGGTGACAATGATCCAATTTCAGTTGAAATTCCCTCAAACTATTTGAATCCTTCTTTTAGAAGTTTGATTCACCTATGAGGAGTTACACAACCAGTTAATCCTTCTAGATCCTGGGACCCTTAACTTGTAATAGTGCTTTAGTTATTGTGATTCATTATTAAATAGAGGATTTCATTGCTCGTACTCATGTAATTAATATTAGTCATGGTTGGACCACGATTATATATTTGGATCAGATCAATATTTAACCCTCATGGTCTATTGTACAAAGAAACTATACATGTATTGGCTAGGATTCCTTGCTATGGACAATCCTCTTTATGTATACATGTATATGAGCACAGGAATCTCCTCCTCATTTTGATATTATTTACACCTCACATATTTGAGTGCTTTGTCTTCAGGTATGGGCCTTTATGGTCCCCTAAGAAGGGGATTTGTTTCTAACATAGTATTGGTCTCTTTCCATTAGTGTTGCTTCATTCGCCATTGAGAGAATGGAAATCCTATTATGTATTTCATCTATACAATGACCTCCCAACCTCACAGATCTAGAGGAAAATTTGTTAACAACCAACATTTGCTAACCTACTATTTCATCATCTTCCTCAGTCATTCTATATCGTAATCAATAATATAAGCACCTAACCTCTCGAGTCAGAATCTCCCATTTTTTTACCACTCTTGTGACTATAGAAGAATCTCGAATGATCACCTTTCCATAGGTCCATTCTCATATATCAAAAACATGTCGACTTGTTGCATGTTTTCAATTAGAAAAGAGAGAGAAACAATATATTTCTTTATCCTTTAACAATAAGGGGAATCCTCAACTCACACTTATCTAGAGATTAGAACTACAAGGATACAAATAAACTTTCCCTTGGATCAGTGGCAGAGGTCCACTACTTTTAATAGACAATACCAAGGTGTGTTTCCTATCATTCAAATTATTTGTGTAATAAAAAATCACATTCTTTTATATATAACACTTTCTTTAGATGGCTAGATTCTTGATATTTGTTTGCATGCATATTTATGGGTGTTTATATTTATTTAATTTATATCTATTTATTTTTAAATTTTTCATTAAATACAAAGGATTCCATAATCACTCGGTAGGTTCTTTTTTCACTTCTATGTGACAAATCACACACTACAACAGTTATGTCACATTGTGATGTCCATATATGGTTATGTCACACTACAACATTTTCCAAGCATTATGTTGCATTCCAACGTTCATAAAGGGTTATGTTACATTGTAGCATTCATAAAGCATTTTGTCAAATTTGACATAAGGGTTATGCCACATTGTGACATTCTTCAAGGACTATGTCGAATTTGTGATGTTTCTTATGTAGCATTTGATGTTCAACAAGGGTTATGTCTAATTTATGATGTTTCATTAAGGGTTATGTCACATTATTGTTATACCTCCATATTTCACAGTGTCGCATCTCTATCACAAAACAAGTTGACGACACTTTCCCTATTGTTTTAAGCCGTCCAGAAGAGGCAGATGATGAGTCAACCTTGAAGGTGAATCTACCCTGACAAGTTCTGACCCACCTAAGACTTTATCTACACACACTACCGCGCCTTGCTCATTTATCAAAACGTGGTACTAGGTACTACCGCGCTATGCTCTTTCCCCAAAACGCGGTAGTACCGCATTCTGCAGAGACTGCAGAACGCGGTACTCTTTTAATAGCCTTTTTCCCTTGGCTTGTGGGATTTTGGATTTTTGAAGATAATGGAAGATTGAGGTCCCTGATTCGATCTCAACTCATTTCCTTCGATTAGAAACCCTGATCCACTTATCTCTCCCTAGATCCACCCATCTCTCTTGTTGGTTAACCTCACCATTCACTATAAAAGAGAGGCATTCCATTGGGAAGAGGGAGGACTCTTGAGAGTACCAAACTTATGGTCTTGCAGCATTGTGGAGATAGCTAGAGGAGAAGACACTTGGAGCTGGAGGATTGGCTTGGACATCAAGCACCTTTTGTAAGTATTCTTCAAGTTGTAATGGAATAACTTGTCTTGTTTTCCCAAATCATTTGTGTTAATTTTGTTTTAATGATATGATTTGCATCTTTCATAGATTTAGATTCTAACTTATGTTTCAGGTTGCTAGAGAATAGCGCATTCTTGTGTCTTGGTTCCATTTTGACAGGTTCATTTGTGAGAGATTGGAGATTGGAGCAACTACAAAAACAAGCGTCTGGATAGAAGGTTAGTTAAATTTCTTCTACTCTTCCTAGCATTTTAATATTGAGATGTTTGTTAGATCTAGGTATTCAAGGTAGCATTTGTTTTGACTTGTTTCTTGCTTTAAAGTTAGTTTAAAGTCTGCTTTAAAGTTAAGAGAGTTTTGGCTTATCCGTAGGACAAAATTCTACATAACAAGAATGGCGACTCCGCTGGTTTTGATTACTGCTTGATTGATTCAATTCACAGTCATTTATCTTTGCATTGTGAGTTTTTGTTGCACTTCAAACCAGTTTGAATCTTGGTCCTTTTTGACCTTTGTTCACCCCTCCTCGCAGTATTTATCTCCCTGTTTGATCACTGAGTCCCCTGGGTCAGCAACAACCCTGAAACCTTCATTTCATTTTCACAGGTTGCGCTTTTTCCTTACCTTGCCACAGTACCGCGCCCCCTGAAATACCTCCAGTGCGGTAGTACCACGTTCTCTTACTTAGTACCAGAGCGGTACTGTTACAATGCTGCGCTACAGTCAGACAATCACCCGCGGTAGTGTCTGCAAGCTTTTAAATTTTTTTTATCTTTGCTTGGTTTCCTGAGTCTTTCTCTGCCTTAGGTAGTGTTTACTGTTGCCTTTTAGCATCCTGGTCAATTTCCAGTCTGCATGGTGTGCTTATTACCCAGTTTGTGAGCTTGATTGTTGATTGAATTAGTGGCATTTTTAACATATTGGTCATTTTTCCAGTTTGGTTGCATTGACTTGATTTTTTCACCACAACCAACTCAATACCACTGTTCTCTGTTACTGAATACTGTAGCTTTTACAGTCATATTATCATTATCATTTTCAGTAAATTAAAAAGATCATTAGTTGAGAGCAATTTTGTTGTTTAAATTGAAAAAAGTCTAGTGGTATTTTGCATAGGGAAATGAACCATTGATTTTGCCACAGAAATTCTCATTGTAGAAGCATTGTAGATTGTAGAATCAGTGCATTGAAAAGAGTGTTTACTTCAGTTTGGCTTTGTTTATAAATCGAAAAGGAAAAATCTCTTGCTTTGATGTTTGCTTGTGAAAAATTTCATGCATATTTGATCGAAGAACCTCTATCTTTACCCTAGCTAGATTTCATCGAAGACAAAGGCTTATTTGTGATTCATTCTCATTTGCATGGTTTGAGTCGTCATAACACCATCAATTTTCACGTCCACTACCCGATTGAGTAAGACAGCCACTAAAATTAATCACCCCAATTAAACCAACTTTAACCTCACTTGAGGAAATCAAAAGAATTTGGTAGTTAGGTAGGACACTGGGGATAGGCATCAAAATAATTCCCCCTTGTCGCTTTCATCTGAGACATAGTCGTTGTCTTTAGGGAGCTAAAATCCTCTAGTACTTATTGACACGGTCACAGCCAGTTTGTGGAGGGGCCTCCTGACTGTTTCCAACTTTCAGGGGTTAAACGGCCGCGAGATTGAGAACCGGACGGACTCTGTGGAATATCGCAATCCACTTAGCCCTAAGGCAACATCGATCGCTGTCTTCTTCGGAAGGCTGAAGTGCCCAAAACCTTTTCCGACGTGTCATGAACGAGGTGGCTTAGTATCTATTCTACTAGGGCTCTTTTACCCAGGATCCCTTTCGGTAGAGGGATATCCTTCTTATATCGGTCTCTCATGTTGTATTGTTCGACTTGGATTTCATCACCTTGCGAAGGATACAGCCTGTTGAGGTCTCCAGCTCTTAGTTAGGAGTTTTCTTGCTATCTCATCTTTGTAGAGGGTCATTTTTTTTTCTTTATAAGGGCTGCTTGTTGGCATTCTGGCCATTTTTGTTGATCAGCTCGCTTATTGAGACACCGGTCTCAATATAGATTTTAGAGCTTGCTTTTTGGCCTGTGAACCTTGCTTTTTCTAGCTCCTCTTCTGCACACTCGGTTGCATTAGAGTTTTTGAGTTCTTTGTTTACGATACTGCCCTCGATTTTCATTTTCCTGTCATTATGTCAGATCTACCACGAAGATCACGAAGACAACAGGGCCAAATCCCTCCACCACCACCACCGCCATGGACTACCGGTCTGCTTGCATCACGCATTCCTGCTCCTCCTGGCCGCAGTGCTGGTCGAGGGAACATTCCACAGCCGATACGTACAACGACTTTAGTTCCACCCGTAACTGCCACCCACAGCACAGTCTCAGAATCTTTTACAGTTTCTGCAACCATTAGCATATCTGAGACCTCCACTGTCACTTCACCCACTGTCGTTCCAGATTTATCTATCACAGTGGACACAGTTACCGCAACTGAACCTAGTACAACCCAAAGTACTAGACCCGAGGTCATCCTTCTACCGGATGTTAGCACTTCCCGTCCATCAGACACTTTTCACAATGATACAGATGGATCTGTTGGCACCACAGAAGGGTCCGACCAGGACATACCTGGCTTGATTTCAGTCCCAGGCGGGTACGTTGAAATCGTTGAAGATACTCGACTTCCTGACACACCCTTTGAACCTGATTATGGTTTCATCACTTCCCAGGCGGACCTTCCTCCTGTTATCACTACATCACCTAGTGTTCATCCTCAGGAGACAAGTTCTTCTAGCAACGTACCTTGTACTATTTCTCTACCCAACCTCCCTCCGGGACATGAAATCATGGCTTCCATCCAGTCTAGTATGGTTAGCCTAGCGAACTCTCTGTTAGCATCAGCACGGTTTAGACACAGCACAGAGCAAATGCTCTCGTCAGCCTCTTGATATCCCCCTGATACTCGTCCTTCTGACTATAGGGATCCCAACATCCCGTCTAGCACGGAGTTTCGACACTCCTTTGCAGATGGCCCAGGACCTTCGGACGTTACCATACCTAGACTCCTGCCAGATCCCCAAAACCTTTTCCAGGACATGAACTCGGACCCAGTTTTCGAGGGTCCTCCTACCATTGAACATGTCATGGACGACGCTAATACCCCTGGGCTAAATTCCTCGCATTTGCTGTCATCACCTATATTTGGTGCACATTCTATGAGGGATAACCCAGTTTTTTCCCCGTCCTCACCTGTTCGATATGGACGACCCCCTCCGCAAATCGATACTTTTGGTGCCGTTGGCCAATCCACCTTATCATATTTGACCAGCGGTGGAAGAACAACTAGTCATACTGCTGGATCTTCCGGTTGGACCAGAGGATCACCTTCAGCCACCATTTACACTATCTCAGGAGGTGGACAACCGACTACAGTGGTCCCTAACTCTAACTACCAAATTCCCCCTGGTGGGCCATCAACCCAACCAGTTGGTGGACAACCTTTTGTTGGGAACCCTGTTCCAAGTCAACAACCACCACCTAGCAGGCCATCAACGCAACCAGTTGGAGGACAACCTTTTGCTGGGAACCCCGTTCCCAGTCAACAGCCTCCTCATATAGGGCCATCCAACCTACCTGCTGGCGGACAACCTATTGGCTCGATCCAACAAACTTTCCAACTAGCAGCGTCTACTCAGTTCAGTATGTACAATCCACCTGGAAGTGGGCAACCTTATTCCGGTGTTCCAACCGAGCCTTACTCTCAACAACCCCTGTCAGGCATGCTTCCTTCTTGGGATACTCAAATCCCACAGAGTGGGGGGTACTCACTTTTTGTAAACTGGAACCAAGCTGGGGGGCAATCTTAGATTCCCCCCAACTTGAATTCTGGCTTCCCTTACCCTTCAGCTACTACAACTCCATGGAACCCATCACTGCAATTTCCACTCGTTCCGCAAGGCAGAACGAGCCTTCCATGGACACCACCGTCGCAGCCACCCCCCAACCCTGCTATGGGAAACCCTCCAGTTATACAATATAGTGGTAACATCCATGGAACACAACAATTCCAAGGAACTTTTCCTCAACAAGGAACAACAACTTTTCCTGGGTTTCAGCAACCCCAGGGTACTATACCCACTCAACAGAACACCCACCAACCGGTTGCTTACAATCAACCGATTAACTAGATGGCTTACCATCTGCAGAATTTCCAGTAGTATCCCCTGGGAAACACATATGGGTATAACATGCACCAGCATGCTATGCAGGGACCTCCATGTTTCTCTGCACCACATGGTTATTACTCATTCCCGCAGACCAACCGTCAACTTCCCTTTTTGGCCACACTTGACTTACCTGATTTGTCAAGGCTTATCAACGATCCTATATGGCATGAACCTCACTGGCCACCTATTCCAGCCAAACTACCATCGGACATTCCTAAGTTCAATGCTAAGCCCAGGGAAGACCCCAAGAACCACGTGATGACCTTCCATCTTTGGTGTTCATCCAACTCCTTGATGGATGATTCCATCCGACTTCGGCTCTTCCAACGTACACTCATCGGAATGACAACAAAATGGTACATCGAGCTGCCACAACACTCCTTTCGTGATTTCAACACTTTGGCTATGCAGTTTCTGACACATTTCCAACTCCCCATCCGGTATGAGACTGGAATAGAACTGCTAACTTCACTGCGTCAAACCACTTCTACACATATTTCGGATCACATCCACGAGTGGCAAAGACGCCGTAGGCTAATAAAGGCACCTATTCCGGATCATCTACTTGCTGATTGGTTTACAAAATCCTTTTTGCCCCCCATAGCCAGAGACATCGCTATGCGTGGACCGGTTACAGAAGAACAAGCCATCTCGGCAGCACAGTACATGGATTTAGTATATACTCAATCCGGTACTTTACATGAACTTCTTCCACATGCCTCCCACGTTCACACTGATCCAACAAAGCCTACTACTGAACCACCCATTGATGGTATTGTCGGTTCAGTCAAGGCTCAGCCTGCTACCAACTCGACGGGACAACAAGCTTCTGCTTCCCCCGCTTTTACCCAGGCCGCTTCAAAAGATTCCACCTCTCCTGCTGTCTCCTTCGAAGTGAACGCAGTCCAATCTACGTCACAACCATCCGGGGGAAAGAAGAAAAACAATCGCGGTAAACCCAAGAAAAACCAGCAGGAGAACCCCAAGCCTCAACCCACCCAGAATGACCAAAAACCACGTCGGAAAGCTAAGTTTCCCTGCTTGATTTGTCAAGATGATCATTATACGCGTGACTGTCCCTACAAGGACGAGGTCAACAAGTTCATTAAAGGATCCTCTCACCCAGTAGTGCTAACTGACCCTTTCCTACAACAGCAACAGCAAATGGTTGCCCAAGAATCCCCACAAGGGGGCAACCCGACCAATCCCACATGCGGAGAGATTTCCACAAACCACGAAATCCTAATGACAAGTAATGAGGAGATTAGTATCACCACTCGTTCAAAGACTTATGACAACCCTCCAAGTTCAAACAAACAATCAGAGATAGCCAAAGGCAAATCTCCTGTTGAAGATCCGATTCCTATCCCCCCCCCTAACGGTCATCTCCATATCGAGAGACCACTCATGGACACAGTGCTACGCCCACCCAAGGGCACCATACGAAAGGCGACATTTAATCTGAATGCGCGAGCTGCCCAAAACTACAACATTGTTGAGGATTTGGCTCAAGCACCTTGCGCTATGTCGACTCTCGAGGTTCTCCAACACTGCCCCACGCAGCGCAGAACCCTACTTTCAGCACTGGGGGCAATGGACCCAAATACTTCAAACTCCATAATTTTTAACTTGGAGCACGCTAAACCTAGGCTTTCTCACCAGTTAGCCTTCTAGTTGCATACAAAAATCCGTGGAAATGTCATCCACCGCACTATGTTAGATGAGGGTGATTCCACGTCGATTATGTCTTTGAACTGCTGGAGAGCCTTAGGCTCACCCGAGGTCACAACTTCTCCCACTACTCTCAGGGCGTTTGATGGACATGGTTTTCAACCATATGGACTCATTCCCTCAATTGGTGTTGAACTGGGGGGAAAAACAGTATCCGTACACATCGAAGTCGTAGATGCACCTTTGGATTACAACCTCCTACTTGGTCGGAACTGGTTCTATGCCATGACCACCATAGCATCTACAGTCTTCCGGATTGTACAATTTCCTCATGAAAGGAAAATTGTCACTATTGATCAACTGGATTACTGTATACCAGATCCCCTTCCGAACTCCACCAATACCATCCCGTTATTGGATCAACCTCGGTACCGGTTCCAAGACATAGGTGTTGGTCTCATGAAGGATTCATCTCTCATTGGAGTTTTTCCAGAGCTGGGAACCCATCTTCAACCAGTCAACATGATTTCATCACATGTCACCCCTCCCGATGATTCATGGGTGATTCCGAGTCCCACTCAGATTCAAGGCTATGGCAATTCCATGCCTTTGAACAGAAACCTTGCAGCATATCACGCGATCCAAACAGCCACAGATTGGGTCGACTGTTCTACCGATCACACCGTGGCACAGCTCTCGGCTGAAACTCATCCACACCCACCACTTTTTGATCCTCTCAACTTGATTTTTCCTACTGACGAATCAATCATGGAGGTTATGTGCGGTGATGAGCCACCATGGGGAGATTTTCATCATCGATCTTCATTCCCCACCATTCAGTCACTTGAGCTTGATACCAAATCCAGCACTTCACTTGGGATGGTTCAAACCAAGTTCCCTACTTCCCTCGATGAGGTATTTTCCGAAGGAAACTTGGCCAATCTTATGGCAACCACTCCCATCGATATTTCAGTGAAGCCTGGTATCGTGGAAAACGTACACATTGGCAAAACATGTACTCCCCTCGAAACGGAGTTCTATAGTGCCTACTTTAAAACTTTCCGTGATGTTTTTGCTTGGAGTTATGAAGAGATGCCAGGAATTGACCCCTCGATCGTGGTCCATGAAATTCCAACTTTCCCTGGCGCCCGACCTGTTCGGCAAAAGCTTCGACCCGTTCATCCTCGTAAGGAAGCCGCCATTAAAGCAGAAGTTGAAAAACTTTTGCGTGCTGGTTTTATCTATCCTGTCCCATTGACAGAATGGGTATCCAACATCGTTCCCATAGCCAAGAAACAGGGAACGATTAGAGTCTGTGTTGATTACCGTGATTTGAACAAGGCTTGTCCCAAGGACAACTACCCAACTCCGTTTATCGACCAGATCATCGATAACTGTGCCGGAAGTGTTATCTTTTCATTTATGGATGGCTTCTCTGGCCATAATTAGATCGATATCCTCCTAGCCGACCAGCACAAAATGGCCTTTATCTGCCCTTGGGGGATCTTTGCATATCGAAAGTTACCTTTTGGCCTGAAAAATGCCGGGGAAACTTTCCAACAGGCGATGTCCTACGCATTCCATGACATCAAACATATCGTACATCCATATCTTGATGATCTTCCTGCTCATTCTCGGACTCGGGAAGACCATCCAGACCACTTGAGTGCCATTTTCGAAAGGTGCCGGCGCTACAATATACGTTTGAACCCACATAAGTGCGTCTTCTGTGTAGAAGCCGAAAAACTGTTGGGCTTCATAGTCTCCAAAGACGGGATACATCTAGATCCCGCAAAGGTAGCAGCTATCATAGCCCTGCCTTCACCTACCAATATTCCAGAACTGCAATGTTTGCAAGGGCATGCAAACTTTCTACGCCGTTTTATCTGCAATCTGTTCGAGATAACAAAAGGCTACATGCGGCTTCTCAAGAAGAATGTTCCCTTCATATGGGATGACGAAGCCCAACACTCCTTTGACAATTTAAAGGCAGCCTTAACCAAAGATCCTGTGATTCAACCCCCGATTACACACGGGACTACATCCTTTATCTCGCAGCCTCGATTTCCACCATTGGTATGGTGTTAGTCCAGGAAGACCACAACGGCATAGAACATGTGGTGTACTATCTCAGCAAGAGTCTTCTTGACTCTGAAACTCGCTACTCACATGTTGAAAAGTTGGCTCTGGCAACAGTATTTGCTGTCCAGAGATTTCGTCACTACATCTTACTCCGCCGGACCACCGTCATCGCCGATTTCAATCCAATGTACTATATCCTCACACGACAAGTGCTTGGGGGCAAGTACTCCCGTTGGATTGTCATCCTTCAAGAGTTTGACTTGGAATTTGTCAAAGCCAAGTCTAAGAAATCTCTGGTCTTCGCTGAGTTAATTTGTAACCTGCCCCGTGCTACTGAGCAATTCGAACCCATTGATTCTCTTCCCGAAAAATCATTGTTCCTCATTAGCACGTCTGATCCGTGGTATGGGGATATTCTCTTATATCTCCAAACCCAACGCTTCTGTCCCGATCTCACCCGCGATGAACGGCGATGTATCAGACATCACGCAAAATACTACCTTATAGTGAACGATACTCTGTATGGACGTGGTGTCGACACTGTCCTTCGACGCTGTTTGACTTTAGATGAGGCGGAACGCGTTCTCAACGACTGCCACGCTGGAGCATGTGGTGGTCATCTCTCTGGGATGGCTATGGCCCAGAAAATACTACAAGCGGGATACTTCTGGCCCTCAATTTTCAAAGACTGCATTGAAACAGTCAAGAAGTGTCCGCCATGTCAATTCTTTCATAGCAAAGAACGCTCGCATCCTGCTCCACTCCATCCTGTCATTCCCGTCGGCCCCTTTTCCAAATGGGGCATCGATTTTATGCACTGTAAGCCCACTTCAGCCGGGGGGCATAGCTATGTCATAGTAGCTGTCGACTATTTTACAAAAGGGGCTGAAGCGATGCCTACATATGCTGAGGACGGCAAAACAGCAGCGCAGTTCATATTCAATCATATTATAGCTAGATTCGGTGTACCACAGTCTATTGTGACCGATCACGGTTCCCATTTCAAGAACCATATGATCGAAGAACTGAGTGCCAAGCTGGGTTTTTGCCATGAAAACTCAACCCCGTATTACCCACAAGCTAATGGCCAAGTTGAAGCCATTAATAAAGTCCCGAAACGGATGATTCAGCTCATTGTGGGTACCCAGAAATCCAATTGGCACTCAGCTCTGTTCTCAGCACTATGGGCATACCGAACATCAGTGAAAAGTGCTACTGGGTTTACACCATTCCAACTAGTGTATGGCCTAGAAGCCATTCTGCCGATTGAATGTGAAATTCCGTCACTCAAGATAGCCATAGAGCTACTTCCACACACTACTTCCGAAGAGGAACGGTTTCTATACCTAGCCAAGCTAGATGAAACCCGCCGCGATGCCGCTTTGGCTAATGAAGCTCACAAAAAATGCGTCAAAGCTCAATACAACAAATCCGTTCAACCTCGGATCTTCAATGAGGGTGACCTCGTACTTACATATGATCAGATGCATGATAAGCTTGGAAAAGGTAAACTTGAATCTATGTGGTACGGCCCCTTCATTGTAAAACGTGTCTTAGAAAAAGGAGCCTATGAACTAATCGATTGTGATGGTACGCCATTGGCACGGCCCCGCAACGGGTTATACCTCAAACGTTTCTACGCGTGAGGTTACCCTACGCGGGTTACTTGTTGTACATAATGTACTTAGTTTGCTTTTTGCTTTCTTTTTGGTGTGCACGTGGACCTCATGTATCCACTCTTACTTTGACTCGTGAATTTATGTGCAGATGTCTGCCTACTTTGGATTCGCCGACGGTGCGAGCCGACATACCCGGAATCTCGCTTCTGCAGCATGGGTAATCTATTCCCCCACTGGCGAGTTTATTTCTTCAGGAGCCAATTGTTTAGGTCCTACAACCAACAATATTGCGGAGTACCATGCAGTCATTGGTCTCTTGACAGAGGTTGCTTCACTCGGGATTGACTCCTTATCAGTCTTTTTAGACTCCCAACTCGTGGTTTCTCATCTAAACCGTGTTTACACAGTTCGCGATCCTACACTACTTCGTTTATTTCGAAGAGTATGCCTCTTGGAACGGTCATTTAATTTTATCACATATCAACACATACCGAGAGAATTCAATTGTATTGCTGATTCATTGGCTAATTACATTTTGGATTGGCATCTTGCCCATACATAAAAACATCATAAAAAATAAAATGCACAAGTCACTGTAAACATTTAGATCATAAATAGGTCCATATCACTGTATATAAGAGTGTTTGTTCCAAAATACATAAAGTTTGTGTCAGACAAAATTGGGGATCAAATCCCATATACAAAAATTGGCCCTCAAAGCCTACATATCGTGTACATGCCGCAAAAAGATCAAAAGACCATCTATGGAGATCTAGGAGACCTATCATGTCCCTCATCGGACTCCTCCCGCTGCTGGTGGTAACACACTACAGCTCGAACCACCCTGCGAAGAAGTCGACTGATACGACCAGGCACACCTACAGTATGCCGCTGAAGGTGGTAAGGGACGTCATCCATCCGCATAGCAGGGATACGATGAGTCAATCCCTGCAGGTTCCTCTCAATATCCCGAACGCCTCCTGCCTCGTCTTCATCTTCCTCTTTGTCAGGAACAGCTTGACGATCGACACCACCACGACGGAGTGGAGAGTATCCAGCTGGTCTCTGTGGTCCACGGTCCGCAACACGCATGCGATTATACATTAGACGTCTTTTACACATTCTAAAAAAGTAATAAAAATTAAATATTCAAAAAGGAAAAAATACATATCCATGGAGGTCGTACCAGAGTCATCCCAGTCATCATCCTCTGGCAATGCCAAGTCGATGTCCTCACGGAAATCTACCCCTGAGTAGGGATAGTCATCAATCATAACTATCTGCTCCTCTAACCAAGAGAAGAAGTCCTCGCCAAAGGCTAGCCGCTGAGGTCCCCCGAGGCGTCCAGCATAATTGCTCCATCGAGCCATCCATGGCTCGGTAGGTGGACGAGGGCGCATAGATATCTATGGATGCAGTAGTGGCACCCTCGCCAAAAAGAAAGTGACCAGGATGCTCCCATAGCCAAACTGGGTATTTTTCCCAGTCTTACACTTGTGCACTTGTTCTTTCAGATTGGACAACACCGCCTCACACCAGTTGAAAACTGTTCCCCCCATGCACTCTGCTGCGAGATTCACTTGTGTGCGGGATGCCTGATGTGGACTCACGCTTCCTGCTGCACGCGTGATAGTGAATAGCACGGTTTTTACAGGAAGATTTATGACCTCCTTTATGGCAACCTTCCCACTTTTCTTACTCGAACCCGCGTGGCAATACCGAGCAATCAAGTCATCTGTGCTTGATTCTGAAGCTGAGTATCCAGTAAAGTTCACCCGGGCCCCTCTTTTTGAGAGGCCCGTGAGGAAGTAAATATCCTCGAGTTGGATTTCAAGCACATGCTCTCCCACTTGGAAAGCTCAAATGTCAGGGTCCCACAATTGGATGAGATGAGTGAGAAGCTTGGGTTGCTGACGAATCCCTTTGGTTTTGAAGAACTTTAGCAAACCACATTCTCGCAATGCGGTCATGGTTGGTAAGTCATTTTTGGCTGCAAAATCATCCGCTTCATGCTCTCTTTCTTTCCAGCTTACCATTTTGCTCCGAATAAGTTGCAAATCCCTGCAAAAGGTCAAACAAAGAAATTAGTAACTATTTAGCAACTTAGTTCCAGCAGAAAATTAGAGAAAATTTGATTTTTTAAACTAAAAATTCGCCTTTGCTGCGTCTGAGGGATATTCTACCGCGCGGCAGTCCACACTACCGCTCCTCAGTTTAGGGATTCAGCGCGATACTGTTAGACAGTACCGCGTTTTTCGATAGAGCCCCCACGTGGTAGTGTGAAGGGCGTTTCTTGCCCAAAAGGGCTCGCTAAAAAATCAAATTTTTCCTGGTGAAAGCAAAAATTTCTTACATAAAATGAAAGAGGGGCTCAAGCACTCTTACCTGGCGCAGACGGCTGTCGAAATGGTGTCCCAGAACTCCCAGTATGGATCTTTGAAATCTTGCTCCTAAATGGGTGAAAATGTCTCCTTTGGGTAAAAAACACAAATGAATAGTAATTTCTATTTTTTACCATTCCTTATATAGCATTTTTTCACATTTTTTTTAATTAATTAATTACTATTTTAAATAGTTAAAATAAACCCTTGTTCACATTGCTAATGTCCAATTTTTGAGCATTTATTGACAGGATCCTCGGTAAAAATGCGATACATTCACACTGGTGTTTGTTCATGATTTGACCTTCATTTTGAGCATACTTTATCTTTTTCGTGCTCTGGATTTAAAACTTGAAAAAGATTCCAAGCGCTTTTACACCCGTGTCGTGCTTGTCAAACTCAAGTAAATGGTGTCGAGTACAGTCAGCTTTACTCATGCTCGTTAAACGATGAGGAAAGTATTATCCTAGTTGTATTTTATTCTTTTTTCGGACCAGGATAATTAAAAATTTACGAAAAAGACCATAGGAGTCCATAGTTAAGCTCTTTTCAGACTCCTTAAAATTGAAAAGATTGCCAAGTGATCTTGACTCTTTCACACTTGTAAAAGTATTTGAAAGGTCATCTATTCGGTGATAGGTTACCCCTTTTTCGGCCCGTCTAGACTATTTACGAGAAAGGTATACCTCAGTCAATCTCGGCTGGGAGAGTTCTCTCGGGAATTGTTTTACACTTTTTCGGGATCGAGGGACTAAATTTACGAAAAAGTACATTACGGAGCTTCCTTTAAGTTTTTCCGGCTCTCTAAATATGAAAAACTACCGAGTTTTCCTTCCTTCGGCTCGTTAAAATGTTAACATCAAAGGACCCACTTTGGGACGAACCCCTCCTTTCTCAGGTTCGTAAAACATGTGAGATTGGACTCATCCACGAGGTGAGCTACACCGAGCATCTGTTATCCTCTTTGAGCTCGCAAAACAAGAAAGAGGTACTCGTCTATCATGTCGGGGAAATATGGGGGGATAAGTCAAGTTTATCTATGGCAGCTTGTCAGTCGTTACCTTTGAACATGGCATGTGTCCGTCTCTTGTGTATATTGGGTATCCATTTTTCACTGAGTTATGGTCATCATC
Source organism: Larix kaempferi (assembly GCA_027924585.1). Classification (NCBI taxonomy): domain Eukaryota; kingdom Viridiplantae; phylum Streptophyta; class Pinopsida; order Pinales; family Pinaceae; genus Larix; species Larix kaempferi. Next base: position 25,313,380 of record BSBM01000030.1, on the reverse strand, counting down.
ATGGGTCGTCTCCCTGGCCACGAGTCCACTCATCCGGTGTCTATCTTCCATTTATCAATAATCCCTGCTGCCAAGTCCTATTACATGCCGTTACATGTTCAAAGGGTTGCATTGTTTCAAGTCATTCATTGTGTCAGGCCTCCGCTGTGTCAGTACATACTCCATTGCTTCATCATCTTATCATCTGTGCCGATTTCATGTCGATGATGTGGGAATCATCATGGCCCACCTTCGACGAGTCTATTCCTATCGACACCAAATCACTATCCGGGAATTAGACTTAGAAATCAACCATTAGTACCTTGGTACCTGCATGCCTCAATGGCAGGTTTCCTCATGTTTGACAGTAGGTTCACATCATTGACCTCTGATCAAGCGATCTCTCGGATGCTCGACATCAACTCATTCATTCGCATTTCATTGAGATGTACTATTGATACCTTGGGAATCATCGTCATCATTGGTGATCTCCCTCGCATTTGTTAACGGTCCACATCATTGACCGGTAATCAAATGGTTTCTGCCATGTTTGACTTCAACACTTTGTAATCACATGGTTAGATTCGTATCTTTTGTGATCAGGTAGAAGACCCTGGGCGCATCGTTGTATCTCGACTGCGTCTAGGATGCGATGGAGATGCCCCTTGTATTGTCACACAGATCCACTTATTGTATTGGTCGTGGCTGTGTCATTATTGTCTCATGGATCTACGATTGTTCATAGTAGCCATGATCTATCCGCAGTCTACATCATCTCAGTACTCATGGATCTGCAATGTATTGGTCGGCAGCCATGCTTTGAGTCATCTACTTCCGAGCATGGGAATGCCCGCCTCGGTGGTATGTCTAACACTTTGTTTCTGTTTCAGCTCTGTGTCACTCTCCTCGATGCTATCTCTGCACACTCTATTCGTAAAGTCTTTCGGCCATCAGTCCCTTCTGACCTCACACTTTAGGGGGCATCTGTTATACCTCCATATTTCACAGTGTCGCATCTCTATCACAACACAAGTTGATGACACTTTCCCTATTGTTTTAAGCCATCCAGAAGAGGCAGATGATGAGTCAACCTTGAAGGTGAATCTACCCTGACAAGTTCTGACCCACCTAAGACTTTATCTACACACACTACCGCACCTTGCTCATTTATCAAAATGCGGTACTAGGTACTACCGCGCTATGCTCTGTCCCCAAAACGCGGGCAGTACCACGTTCTGCAGAGACTGCAGAACGCGGTACTCTTTTAATAGCCTTTTTCCCTTGGCTTGTGGGATTTTGGATTTTCGAAGATAATGGAAGATTAAGGTCCCTGATTCGATCTCAACTCATTTCCTTCAATTAGAAACCCTGATCCACTTATCTCTCCCTAGATCCACCCATCTCTCTTGTTGGTTAACCTCACCATTCACTATAAAAGAGAGGCATTCCATTGGGAAGAGGGAGGACTCTTGAGAGTACCAAACTTATGGTCTTGCAGCATTATGGAGATAGCTAGAGGAGAAGACACTTGGAGCTGGAGGATTGGCTTGGACATCAAGCACCTTTTGTAAGTATTCTTCAAGTTGTAATGGAATAACTTGTCTTGTTTTCCCAAATCATTTGTGTTAATTTTGTTTTAATGATATGATTTGTATCTTTCATAGATTTAGATTCTAACTTATGTTTCAGGTTGCTAGAGAATAGCGCATTCTTGTGTCTTGGTTCCATTTTGACAGGTTCATTTGTGAGAGATTGGAGATTGGAGCAACTACAAAAACAAGCGTTTGGATAGAAGGTTAGTTAAATTTCTTCTACTCTTCCTAGCATTTTAATCTTGAGATGTTTGTTAGATCTAGGGATTCAAGGTAGCATTTGTTTTGACTTGTTTCTTGCTTTAAAGTTAGTTTAAAGTCTGCTTTAAAGTTAAGAGAGTTTTGGCTTATCCGTAGGACAAAATTCTACATAACAATTATGACCTTACAAAAGGGTTATGTCAAATTTATGATGTTTTGTAATGGTTATATAACATTGCAATGTTCAACTTGGTTGACTTGGTTAAAAATGGATCACCATGTTTACTATGATTTACAATGGTTTAATATGGTTATTGTGCATTTTGATGTTAATCCTCGTTCAATTATGTTAATTGATATGTTCCCCAATGGTTATGCATTATGAAATGGATAAAGGGTTATCTCACATTTAACATTCCTTAAAGGTTTTAGGTAACAACTCCAAAATACTATATTACAAAAAAAAAATTATATTCGAATTAAACTGAGTCGTTACTCAACCTATTATTGGTCACTGTCACAGGTAGATGAATTTAAATGGCTCTACTACTAAACTAAACTTTAGAGTTGATTCATTCTCACCCTTCTTTGCTTGTAAGTGGCCATAAACATTCTCTTATTCTGCTGTCTAGGGTATGAATATAATTTATTCTTTTGACTTAAAATTAATATTGACAGTTCTATACTATAAATCTCCATAGTTACTATATATAGTTTTGCATTATTTAATGTCTACTCCTAACAATCCAAACAAGGTTTTTATTAACACCCTTACATTACACAAGGTAGGTAATTAACGTATAATAACACACACACATCCACTAATAATTCGACTAGGCCTATCGTGGCCACACCAATTCATGGTTCAACATATATATAATGATAGATATATATATGGCTTGATGCACAATCATGGACTCCTTTAAAGACACTTTAGATGCCACATAATACTAAAAAAACCTGGTAACATTTATCTATAAAAATTTGTGTAAATGATTATAAAATTAGTTTCCGTTAAATTGGGTTTTCAAATTTTCAGCACATCATAACATATATGTTTATGCGGGTGTAGCACTTACTGAGGTAAATGATGTCCATTTTGGATAAAATCTTGCAGACATATAAAGGACATATGGGCCTAGTGCAACACTATTTTTTCAAAAAATTTCATGAATTTCTTTTTTTATTATTAATTATTGAAGTCAAAAAACCTTGAAATTAAAATGTTATGTGCGGGTGCAACACTTTAGGGGCAAAATTTAATGAAATCATTGTTTTATATAAATGATATTGTAGAGCTCAGTCTCCTCTAGTGCACCATATAGTTTTCTTGGGAAATGGTGAAGGCAATCAAAAGTTATATAAAAATGAATCGATGTATGTATTTTCGAAAACTGACGTGTGTCATTTAGAAAATTAATAATAAATAAATAAAACATACATTTTTATGAAAAAATTACATATTCAAAATTGTTAGATCGTACTCTACAATATTCTATATTTTCATAAAAAAATATTGAGTTTTTCATAGCAAGACACGCCATTGAAACTGAGTATATTGATAGTGTTAAAAAATACAGGCAATGGCCCTGGTTTTTTTGTTCTAGCCAATACGTTAGGCAGTCCGAAGTTTTTTTCAAACATCATCCCAAGCCTTGTTCCCGCCGAGTTTTTAAATTTTAAATTAACGCATATGCATTATAACGAATATGCAGTTTAGACTTGTTCATATCGCATATGCATTATAACACATATGCGATTCATATCGCATATTCAATATAACGGATATGCGTTTTTGTTTAGTAAAAAAGCGTAAAAAGAGAATAAATATTATTCGATAAAAGAGTGGCATAAAGATTATTCTTTTGAAAGGTAAGATAGCATCCCATCATGGTTAATATAACATTGTTTAACATGAAAAATGGCTTCGGAAACAATACATCTCTATTTTCAACTAAGTTAGATTTGATATATTAGGTAGTATGGTATAAAGTATAAACTCACAGCAAAGTGAATGGGACATCTAAGAATCCAAATGGTGGATTGTTATTGATGAAGTAATTGGGATATCGTGGTGACTATAATTTGGTTTTCGATCCATTTTCAAGGGTTAGGGATTTCATCCTCGTCATTTTAATAATTTTCCTTGTATCCTATCCTAGGTATGAGAGTTAATAGGCACCAAAGAAAAATCGATTCAAATATATCTCGAGAATTCCATCTTCACTATTGTGTAGTCTCCTAGTATAGAACTTCATCTTACTACACTAAGATAGTTGAAGTTTATGGCTTCGACCTATAGTTCACTATGCATCTATTGATTGATGTTGTTGATGAGAACCAACATATCTTTGCACTTATATTGTTAATCAAACTTTCTTTGATATTAGTGTAGTTAAATGAGTTCAAGTAGGGTTTTTTATTTAATGAAAAATTTATTTATAACTTAATAATGCTCTACTTGAGTTGATGATGATTATGGTTGTTATTAACGTCCATTGAGACCAGTTTTGATCTATCAAACCTTTAAAAAGGTAAGGAGTCACTTGGTTTTCTTTAGAATTATATTTCTATGCTCGAAAATTTTAAGAGAAACATTCGTAAATCACCATAGTTTTGATGAGTTAAAATGTTATGAAGGTTGGTATTGTACCAAATATTTTGAATTTGGGATGAAATGTGGGTGTACACATGAAATTTTAATGTGATTTGTTTCTATATGATCTTTAATAGTTTATTCACATTACAGTATTGACTCAAAAACAACAAATCATTTAACAAGAAATCTTGATGATTGATCCTCTCACTCACTCCATACCTCACTTTCTCCCCCTACCCCCTCTCTCCACCCCCTTCTCTCTGCACCCATAATTCCTTCTCTCTTTCTCCACCCCCTTCTCTCTCACACACATCCACATACCCTCTAAAACAATTCCTTTCTTGCCCCTCCCTCCCACCAAAACTCTTTCTCTCTTCCCAATCCCTCCCTCCCTCCATGTGTTCCATCCTATCACTCACTCCATCCCTCACTTTCTCCCGCTACCTCCTTTCTCCACCTTCAAGCCTTCATCCCTCCTTCATCTCTCCATCTTTCTCTCATTTTCTTAATATCCATGATCTCTCCCTCTCTCTCTCTCTCTCTCTCTTTCACACACACACACACACACAGTCCCTCATCTCTATCCCTCAGTGTAACCATCCTTGACCATCCTTCATTTCCCTAAATCCCTACTCTCTCATTGTTATTATCCCACTCTCTCACCCTCTAACCATCCCTCCATCCATCATTCTCTCTCTCTCTCTCTCTCTGACTCTCCCCCTCTCACTCTTCAACCATATCCCATTTGTCTCTCTCATTCACTCACTCTATACCTCTATCTATACCACCACTCCATCCATCCCTCTCCCCCCTCTCACTCTTTAATGAACCCCCACTTTTGTCCCTCCATTCATTATGATATATGTCTTTCCTCCATCCATTATCCTATATATTTCTTGCACCCAATCATCCATCCCTTTTATATATCACCCTCTTCTCTCCCACTTATATTTATTCCCCTATATCTCTCCCCCTCCCATCCCTCCCTCCCTTCCACTTATATTTATTCCCCTCCCACCAATCCCTTCCCTTTATATTTCTCCTCCCTTTAGTGCCCCCTCATATCAATATTGTTAGGAACCCATGTCTTTACTTTGTTAGTATATTGTTGCTGGACGCATATGCTTTGTAAGTCGTCCTGTAGTATTTGTTGATCAATAGTTTGTGTTATTGTTGTTGGCGCATATGCTTTGTAAGTCGCCCGTAGTATTGTTGATCCATAGTTTGTAGTGGCCCATGGTTTTGACCCATAGTATTGGCGCCTAGACTCAGTATATAAGTGTGTGTTGAGACCTATGAAGGCACCGTGAAGTTATTTGTATTGAGCTTGTTCAAAGGAGGTTGCCCCCTCGAAGTGGCCTATGATCAATATAAAAGTGATTTTGAGTTCTGTCATTTCTGCTATTTTGCATATTCTTATTAATTAATTGTTGCTGGTGCTTCACATCTGGTATTAGAGCACTTTCTTGAGCTCACTGGGTGAAATTTCTGCCAGATGTTTTTTCGCATCTGTTGCAGGTTCAGATTTGGGAATAATCCCTATCCACTTAACTGTGGGAAGTACTTGGGCATAAGCCCTAAAACTCATTGTGAGGAGTACCACAGGAACCCCGAAGTAGCTGGCCCATTGAGAGGACCTGCCAACGAAAAGGGCAACGACCCCTACCTGATTGACTAGTTCCCACCTGTGAGGTAAACCAAGAGCTATCGTTTGTGGCAAAGCAGTTATCAGTTTTACCTAAGCCATGGAGTGAGGGGTACTGCCCCAATACGCAATCCGTTAGAGAGCATTGGTGGCCGAGTGAAACCCCTGAACTGTTAGGAAGTCGCACATACCTGGGGTCCATATCTATTTTCAGCTGAACTGTTGTAGATCACTGCTGTGCTGTTTCAGATCCAACCGTTCAGATCCATTCTAAAATCCATTCCAGATCCAATCATTTTCAATCCATTCGACGCCATTTCAGATCCCTCTGTTTCTGCTCACTTCCGGGCTGTTTTAGATCCCTTCTGGGCCGTAGCAGATCTATCTCCCTTGTTTTCACTATGTTTCCCTTGAAATTTTTGGGGAACCCCTGTCATCCCATTCTGCATATTTCATTCCTGAGGACCCTATCCCCAATTCCACTTCCCAAAGCCCGAAATCCCACATTTGTCTATTTTTAGGGTTTGCCATAACTTCCTTAGACTTCACCCAATCACCTTCAAATTTTACCACAGAGTTCCTTTCCGAATTCTGCTTCTTTGTCCCCCTCTGCCAAATTTTCCCATTCTTTCACCCGGCTTCTGAAATCCTCATTTTTTTCTTCCTTGTCTAGTCGACAATGTCCAAAACCTAGTCAAACCCCAATTACCCTTCATATTTTTTCTCAAATCCAGATTTTCCTTGACTGAAGTAGTTTTTGTTTTTGTTTTTCTACCCGATCAACCAAAAAAAAAAATCCTGGTTATGGTTGTCACCCGCGTAGGAGCAAAAACTATGGAAGAAGCACTTGCAGCCATCCAATCCAAACTCCAGGATCTGGATGAAAAATTTCTCAGCCTCCATCTTGCACATTCATCTATGAACAACAAACGATAGTTCGAGTCTTCATCAGACAGTGGGTTCTCTTCTTCCAACAATTTCAATGGTCCGAAGCTTGATTTTCCTCGCTTCAATGGTACTGATCCAACTGGATGGATCTATCGTGCAGAACAGTATTTCAGTCTGCATAATACTTTTGATGTCAACAAAGTTCCGCTTGCATCCTTTCATTTGGAACAGGAAGCTCTTCAATGGTACCGTTGGTACATCAAGGCTCATGAAGAGCCAAAATGGCAAGACTTTTGCCAGCTCCTTTTGCAATGATTTGGTCCTAGTGCTTTTGATAACTTCATAGGATCCCTCACTAGACTTCACCAAATTGGCACTGTGAGAGAGTATCAAACCAAATTTGAGAAACTAGCCAACCACACTGAAGGATTGTCTGATGACTTTTACCGGAGTTGTTTTATCAGTGGTATAAAGGATGCCATCCACTCTGAGGGCAAAATGTTCTGTCCCAACACAATGATGGAAGCCCTAGGGTTGACTAAGTTGGCAGAAGACAAGATTTCATCCCAACAGTGCTCCAAGCCCACTTTTGTTCCCTTCCGAAATATGGGTTTTCAATGACCACCCATACCACAAGCTCCTCGACCAACTCCTATCAAGTGTTTGTCTGAAACAGAGATGCAAGCACGCAGAGAAAATGGTCTTTGCTATAATTGTGATGATAAATTCACTCGAGGACATAGATGTGTTCAACAAAAGCTCTATCTCTTGGATGTGGATTCTCCGTCTGCCTCTGAAATTGTTGACGAAGATACAGAAACAATGGATGCTCAGGTCGACATTCAGGAACTGCCTATTGACCCTCCGTCTCAGGATGACCAGCCAGAGATATCTCTCCATGCTTTAGCTGGAATCACCACCCCCCAAACAATGCGGGTCAGGGGTTACTTCAAGAAGCTTCCTCTTACAATACTGATTGATTCTGGTAGCACTCATAATTTCATTAAACCTCGGATCGCCAAACAAGATGATTGTTTTATCCATCCTTGCTCCAACTTTGAAGTCATGGTTGCCAATGGGGGCACCTTACGTTGCAAAGGGAAGTGTCGAAATGTGTGTATCTCTATGGGAGATTATACCTTGCGCTCTGACATGTTTGCCTTGCCCTTAGGAGAATGTGATGTGATTTTGGGCACTCAATGGCTACGCACACTTGGCCCTATCTTCTGGAATTTTGCTCAACTTTGGATGCAGTTTTCCCTCAATGGAAAAAAACACACATTGATAGGATTACAACCAGGGTCTCTCAGCATCATCAGATCACATCGCATGGAAAAACTCCTCAAGAAGAATTCACATGGTGTCATTGCTCAGATCCATTCCATTCAGATGCAACCATCAGTGGTCTCCACTACTCCTTTGGATCTACAACAAATTCTGGATCGATATACAGGTGTCTTTGCTGAACCAGTGGGATTGCCACCTTCAAGGTTAGAAGGCCATCGTATTTATCTCTTTCCTGGTAGCGTTCCTCCCAACATCAAGCCTTATTGCTACCCATTTTACCAAAAAACAGAGATTGAAATGCTCGTTCGGGACTTATTGAAGCAAGGTATTATTCGCCCAAGTACTAGTTCCTTTTCTTCTCCAGTTCTTCTTGTCCGCAAAAAAGATGGGTCATGGCGCCTCTACATTGACTTCCGAGCACTTAATCACCTCACCATCAAGGATAAGTTTCCAATTCCTGTTGTTGATGATCTTCTTGATGAGCTTCATGGGGCTCAATTTTTCTCCAAGTTGGATCTTTGTTCTGGGTATCATCAAATTCGGGTTCATGAGGATGATATCCCTAAAATAGCTTTTCGCACACATGATGACCATTATGAGTTTTTGGTCATGCCCTTTGGCCTCACTAATGCTCCTTCCACATTCCAGGCCTTAATGAATAAAATATTTTGGCCCTACTTGCGGAAATTCATTCTGGTATTCTTTGATGATATCCTCATCTACAGTAAAACATGGGATGAACATCTCTAGCATTTGGATCTTGTCATGCAACTTTTCTCTAACCATCATCTCCACGCCAAGCAATCTAAATGTGTTTTTGGACAGAAGGAAGTTGATTATCTCGGGCACATTATCTCAGCACAAGGGTTTCGTGTGGATCCTGCGAAAATTGATGCCATGAACAATTGGCCGCATCCTCAGACACTCAAGAGCCTTTGTGGTTTTTTGGGGTTGATTGGCTACTACCATAAGTTTGTCAAGGATTATGGGAAGATTGTAGCTCCATTAACTGCTCTATTGAAAAAGGATTCTTTTACATGGACACATGCTACTCAGTGTGCATTTTATAAACTAAAACAAGCTATGTGTACTACACCTGTTCTAGCTATGCCCGATTTTTCCAAGCCCTTCACTATCGAGAGTGATGCTTGCGGCAATGGACTTGGTGTTGTTCTCGTTCAAGATGAACACCCCATTGCGTTTACCATCAAATCCCTTTCAGGTAAGAATTTAGCTGCCTCTACATATGAGAAGGGAATGATGGCTATTTTGCATGCAGTACAGAAGTGGCAACCATACCTATTAGGGAATCATTTCTGCATCAAGACTGATCACCAGAGTCTGAAATATTTCTTGGAACAGTGTGTCTCCTCCCCAGCACAACAGAAATGGGTTAGAAAACTCATGGGTTTTGACTATGAGATCACTTACAAGAAGGGTAAAGACAATATTGTGGAAGATGCTCTTTCTCGCACATTTGATGCCCAAGGTTCTCTTTCAGGTATTTCTATGCCTGTTCCAAATTGGTTGCAATCTGTTCAATAGGATTATGTCAATGAATCTTCCTTATCTCAAATAATCCAATGCTTGACCAACAACCCTTCTACTGTACCACATTACTCTTGGGATGGTGCTTCTCTGAGATACAAGGTTCGTCTAGTGCTTCCCCAAAGCACATATCTTCAACAGGCTGTCTTCTATGAACGCCATGCTTCTCCATTGACAGGGCACTCTGGGTTCCTCAAAACATATGAATGGGCATGGCGTAACTACTTTTGGCAGGGCATGAAAAGAAAAATTCAACAGATGGTGGCTCAATGTGATACCTGCCAGTGCAATAACGGTGAAACAACACTCCTTCAAGGATTGCTCGAACCATTTCCCATACCTACACCGATTTGGACAGATATTTCTATGGATTTCATTGAAGGGCTCCCTAAATCTAGCTGGAAGACAATGATTCTCATTGTGGTTGACCACCTCTCCAAATATAGTCATTTTTGTGCTCTCAGCCATCCCTATACAGCCTCCTCAGTTGCTCAAATTTTCCTGGACTAGATCTTTCATCTTCATGGCATCCCTTCTTCCATTGTCTCGGATCGTGATGCGACTTTCACCAGTCATTTTTGGACATAACTATTTTGCCACACTGGCACCAAACTGAAGATGAGTTTAGGGTATCACCCATAAATAGATGGTCAGACTGAAATTATCAATAAATGCTTGGAAACTTATCTTCGTTGCTTCCCCTCTGAATAACAACATCAATGGGAAAAGTGGATCCCTCTCGCTGAATGGTAGTACAATACCTCTTACCACACTGCCTCTAAAATGACCCCATATGAAGCAGTCTATGGTCAGGCACCTCCAGTTCTTCTTCCATACACCCCCATCAGTTCACCAGTTCAGGAAGTTGACATGGTCCTTCGAAACTACAATCAGATTCTTTGAATTTTGTGGGACAATCTTCGTATGGCAAGAAATTGCATGAAGCAACAAGCTGATCAGCACCGTTCTGAGTGCACTTTTCAAGTAGGCGATATGGTTTTTCTTCATCTCCAGTTGTACAAGCAATCCTCCCTGAAACTCAAAGGGAGTCATAAGCTCCCTCCAAAGTTCTATGGGCCATATCGGATTCTTCAGAAGATTGGGTCCGTTGCTTATAAATTGGAACTTCCTCCTTCTTCCCTTGTTCATCCAGTATTTCATGTCTCTTGTTTGAAGAAAGTTCTTGGCACGAACATCAGTGGACAAACTATTTTACCCAAACTAGATAATGAAGGATCCATCCTTTTGGAGCTGGAGGCCATGCTCAATCGGTGCACTCGTCAGCCTCACTATCGCTCTATCACAGAGGTCTTAATTCAGTGGCACGGCATGCAACCAGAGGATGCTACATGGGAACCAGTCCTTCAGATTCAACAACAATTTCCACATCTAAAGCTTTGAGGACAAAGCTTTTTTTAAGGGGGAGGGGATGTTAGGAACCCATGTCTTTACGTTGTTAATATATTGTTGTTGGACGCATATGCTTTGTAAGTCGTCCCATAGTATTTGTTGATCAATAGTTTGTGTTATTGTTGTTGGCACATATGCTTTGTAAGTCGGCCATAGTATTGTTGATCCATAGTTTGTAGTGGCCCATGGTTTTGACCCATAGTATTGGCGCCTAGACTTAGTATATAAGTGTGTGTTGATACCTATGAAGGCATCGTGAAGTTATTTGTATTGATCTTGTTCAAAGTAGGTTGCCCCCTCGAAGTGGCCTGTGATCAATATAAAAGTGATTATGATTTCTATCATTTCTGCTATTTCACATATTCTTAGTAATTAATTGTTGCAGGTGCTTCACAAATGTCCAGAGACAAATCCCTCCCTTCCCCTTATATTTCTCCTCCCTTCATCCCCCCCATATCTCTTCCCTACCCATCCCTCCCTCCCATGATTCCCTCTACAACTTCCTCTCCCTCCTTTGACCCCCCCCACACCTCTTTTAGCTTAATCAATGTAATGTTGGGGCATGATCCAACCCATAGATCGTCTGGATGGAATCTTGGGAGTCTAAATTGTATTATAAGGGGATAAGGGTGACATTATAGGGTTTTGGATGGTAGGGATGGGTCTCTGGACATTGACCATAGTCATGGAATAAAACATGGTCCAATGAGTCTCTAAATCAACACACATGCACTATAGATGGAATATTTGGCCTTTAGTGGGATATGGGTGTCATTGTGAGGTTTTATGCACTAAGGATGGGTCTCAGGGTCTTAACCTGTTAAGTTTAAACCAAATAGACTAGCAAGATCACTGAAAGAAGCATAATCACAAGATAGACACGGAATTTACCCTGGGAAACCCTCATGGGGTAGAAAACCTAGCAAAGCTTTCCTCAATAAGATGATCAACCAAAATACAAGATGTCCTCTTTCCTTCTTTATCTCCTTAGCAGACCTCCCAGACAAGTGCACTAATTTTCTCAAGTGAGTCAGTGTGTCTAATGAGGAGTTCACCTCCTCTATTTATACTAACTCCTCACTGACTAAAATACCTAATGGGGCCGACCTCTCCTGGAGAAGTATAATAACCCCTAATGTATAAGATCAGGGCCGACCCCCACATGGTGGGTCTAATAACCCTAGCTACCACAAACCCTCGGAGGAATGAACATCTCCGGATACATAATAGGGTTACCTCGGAGGGATAAAACATCTCCGGAATAATAAGGTACAAATATAATATTCTTAGAATTTACAATATTCAACACTCCCCCTTAACGAGAAGGATATTATAACAACATCTGCAGGAGCAAGGAGTCATCTGATACATCATACATGATACATCTATAAATCATCGAAAGCTTTCTTCAATTCATCATCATCAGTAACTCAACCAGTTACTGGAACATCAATGTCATCAGTATCATCATCGTATGAGCATCAGCATCGTCATCATATGTTTATCAGCATTGTCATCGCATGATCATCAGCATCATCATCACACGATCATCAGCATCGTCATCACATGATCATCGTCATCACACGATCATCAGCATCGTCATCACATGATCATCAACATCGTCATCACACAATCATCAGCATCGTCATCGCACGAGCATCGTCATCACATGATCATCGGCATCGTCATCACACGATCATCAGCATCGGCATCGCACGAGCATCGTCATCACATGATCATCGGCATCGTTATCACACGATCATCAACATCGACATCACACGATCATCAGCATCATCATCGCACGAGCATCGACACACAATCAAATTACAGGATGATCAATCCTGCTCTCTTTAGGACATAGGTCCATGGATGATACAATCCAGATCAAGTTCCAGGATGATCAGTCCTTATCACTTTAAGACAAGTCTCATGTCTAGGGATGATGCAATCTTGATCCAATTCCAGGAAGGTCAATCCTTATCATTTTAAGACAAATCTCATGTCTAGGGATAAGGCAATCCCGATCCAGTTCCAGGATGATCAGTCCTTATCAATTTAAGACAAATATCATGTCTAGGGATGAGGCAATCCCGATCCAGTTCCAGGATGATCAGTCCTTATCAATTTAAGACAAATCTCATGTCTAGGGATGAGGCAATCCCGATCCAGTTCTAGGATGATCAGTCCTTATCAATTTAAGACAAATCTCATGTCTAGGGACGAGGCAATCCTGATCTAGTTCCAGGATGATCAGTCCTTATCAATTTAAGACAAATCTCATGTCTAGGGACGAGGCAATCCCGATCCAGTTCCAGGATGATCAGTCCTTATCAATTTAAGACAAATCTCATGTCTAGGGACGAGGCAATCTCGATCCAATTCCAGGATGATCAGTCCTTATCAATTTAAGACAAATCTCATGTCTAGGGACGAGGCAATCCTGATCCAGTTCCAGGATGATCAGTCCTTATCAATTTATGACAAATCTCATGTCTAGGGATGAGGCAATCTCGATCACGTACATTTTGAACCGAGGTCCAGGGATGATGCAGTCTTATCTTCCATTCTCGAAGACACCTGTCTACGGCTCAATTTAGGACTGAAGTCCAGGGATGATCCAATCCTTTTTCTTTCTTGGAGACATCTATCTACGGCTCTCTTTAGGACTGAAGTCTAGGGATGATCCAATCCTTTTTCTTTCTCGGAGACATCTGTCTACGGCTCTCTTTAGGACTGAAGTCCAGGGATGATCCAATCCTTTTTCTTTCTTGGAGACATCTATCTACGACTCTCTTTAGGATGATGCAATCCTATTCTGTCCACCAAGGACTTCATTCTCATAGACATCATGTCTACGGCTCTCTTTAGGATGATGCAATCCTATTATGTCCACCAAGGACTTCATTTTCGGAGACATCATGTCTACGGCTCTCTTTAGGATGATGCAATCCTATTCTGTCCACCAAGGACTTCATTTTCGGAGACATCATGTCTACGGCTCTCTTTAGAACTTGAGTTCAAGGATGATCCAATCCTCACATGTATTCTCATCAATACAGGTACAAGTATCCTCATTCATACAAGTACGTTTAATCAATACATGTAATATGTATTCTCATTAATACATTTAATATCAAAGGCATGTATTCTCACTAATACATCAAAAGCATGTATTAATACATCCAATATCAAAAGCATGTATTCTCACTAATACACCTAACATCAAAAGCATGTATTCTTACTAATACATCTATCATCAAACGCATGTATACATCTAACAACAAAAGCATGTATTCTCACTAATACATCTATTCATCAAAAGCATGTATAGATATAACATCACAAGCATGTATTCTTACTAATACATCTATCATCAAAAGCATGTATACATCTAACATCAAAAGCATGTATCAAAAGCATGCATAAGTAATAACTAAGTATTTTAAGCATAAGAGTCCTAAATCTAAATATTTCTAAGTACCTAGGTGTGGTGAACAGGTAACCTTATCATCAACCTTGTGTTTGGTGAGGCAGTCTCATCATCAGTGACTATACTACTCCCCCTTTCGAGCAGGGTTCTTTTGAACTACACCAAGCTTGTCTCGGAAGTATTCAAATTTCACTCGAGACAGAGGTTTGGTTAAGATATCTACAATTTGATCCTCAGTGCTTACATACTCGAGCTTGATAGCTCCTCTCTGCACCATATCTCGTATATAAAAGTATCGGATCTCTATGTGTTTTGACTTATCGTGGAATACAGGATTTTCTGTCATCTTAATGCAGCTTTGATTATCACACATAATCACAGTGGGATCCATTTCTAAGTCAAACACTCCAGATAATAGTTTCCAAATCCATACTGCTTCACAGCTAGTAGAGTAGGCAGCTATATATTCTGCTTCAACAATACGGAGGGCCACACTAGATTGTTTCTTGCTGAACCAAGAGATCATGGCAGATCCAAGACCATAACATCCACCTGATGTACTCTTTCTGTCTGAGACACTTCCTGCCCAATCAGAATCTGAGTAACCATGTAACTTGAGTTCATGACCTCCAAGATAATATAGACCAAAATCCAATGTACCTTTTAGGTATCTCATCACATGCTTTGCAGCTATCAAATGGACCTTTCTAGGCTCTGCTAGATACTGACTTAGAGTATTTAAAGCAAAGCATATATCTGGCCTAGTATTTGTTAAATACATCAATGATCCGATGATTTGTCTATATAGAGTTAGGTCCACTAGTTCCGATGAGTCATTAACTAATAACTTCAGGTTGGAGTCCATGGGAGTGGCCATGGGTTTACATTCCAACATATCAAACCTTTTTAGAATATCCACAGCATACTTACCTTGATTTAGAAAGATTCCTTTTGGTTCTTGCCATACTTCTAGACCTAAGAAGTAGTGCATTAATCCAAGATCTTTCATCTCGAATTCTGAAGAAAGCTTCTTCTTGCTTTCAATAATTTGTTTCTCATTTCCGGTTAGAAATAGATCGTCTACATATAACAACAATATAACTAGTTCATCATCCATCACTTTGAGGTAAAGATTGGGGTCAGCTTTACTCTTGGTAAAGCCCATACTTCTTAAGAAATTGTCAATCCTTCTGTACCAAGCCCTGGGAACTTGCTTCAATCCATATAATGCCTTTTTCAGTTTGCATACATGAGTCCTTCTGTCTTTAACCTCAAACCCTTGTGGTTGTTCTATGTATACTTCTTATTCAATTACACCATTCAGAAAAGCTGTCTTAACATCCATTTGGTGTAATTTCCACTTCATCATGGATGCAAGGGCCATGATAGTTCTAATTGAAGTATATCTAGCAACTGGTGCAAATGTTTCTTCATAGTCAATTCCCTCCTTCTGAGAGAATCCTCTGGCTACAAATCTTGCCTTTTATTTTTCAATGCTTCCATCTGCAGCATGTTTTATCTTGAAAATCCATTTGGAAGAAACCACACTTTTACCTTTTGGTTTGGGAACTATATCCCAAACATCATTTTTCATTATTGACTGATATTCTTCTGTCAGTGCTTCTACCCATTCTTTCTTCTGAGCTGCCTCTTCATAGCTAGTAGGTAGTTGATCCACAAGATCACACATCAAAGCCATATAGTTGGACACTAGCTTTGGTTTCTTTCTTTCTCTGGTGGAGCCTTCAGGAGCTCCATATTTTTCAGCCCCTTGAATAATATCTCTAGCCCATGCTGGCCTTCTTTTCTTAGATAAATCTGTAATAGGAGGTTCTTGTGGTTCCAACATGTCATGATCCTCTGGTGAATCATCTTCAGGAATGTGTACAGCCTCTATGATTCTAGGAGAGGGATCTTCTTCATAGATTTCTTCAAGTTGGCACTTCCTAGATTTCTTGAGAGCTGCTTCTTCATCAAATGTTACATCTCTACTGATTTCTATATGATGAAAACCTGGTATGTAAATCCTGAAAGCTTTGGATGATTCACAATAACCAACAAATATTCCCTTCTTACCAGAAGGATCCAACTTGGTTCTCTTTTCTTTTGGAATGTGGATGTACACAGGACACCCAAATATTTTAAGATGACTTACCTCGGGATTCTTTCCTGTAAACACTTATTCTGGAGTTTTGAAATCAAGAGCACTATGAGATAGTCTATTTTGCACATATACTGCTGTCTTGGCTGCTTCAGCCCATAGATACATGGGAAGATCCTAGTCATGTATCATAGTCTTCACAGCTTCCATGATTGTTCTATTTTTCCTCTCAGCAACCCCATTTTGTTGGGGATTGTAGGGAGTGGTTAGTTCTCTCTTAATTCCGGATTCTTTACAAAATTCTTCAAATTCTTTTGAAGTATATTCTCCACCATTATCTGTTCTGAGAATCTTGATTCTCTTTTTTGAGAGGTTTTCTATTAGAGCCTTGAACTCTTTGAACTTTCCAAAGACTTCATTCTTACCTTTTAGAAAGTATATCCAAGTTTTCCTTGAATGGTCATCAATGAATGAAAGATAGTATTCAAACCCACTTAGAGAAGTGGTGGGCATTGGACCACATACATCTGAGTGTATTAGTTCCAAGATGCTCTTAGTCTTTGTTTCACTCTTTGGAAAGGGGTTCTTGATATTCTTCCCTTTCTTACACCCTTTACATGAGCCATCATGATCAGCCTTCAAGTCTGGTAACCCTATGACTACCTTGCTTACATAAGGTAATGCTTTGTAGTTGATGTGAGCTAATCTTCTATGCCATAGTTCACTGGGGCTAGAGATATCATGAGCAAGGGCAGTTTCTGGATGACCCTTGAGCTTGTAGAGACCTCCTTCTTCTTCACCAATGACAACTGCATCTTTAATTGACTTTCCTTTGGACCACATGAGTACTTGTCCATCTATAAAAGCCACCCTAAAGCCTTTCTTATCTAGAGCTGAGATAGAGAGAAGGTTCTTCTTTAAACCTGGTACATCTAAGACTTCTTTCATCTTCAAGGGTGTTCCAGAATCAAGCTTGTAGTTTGCTTGACCAATTCCCTTGATGGGATATTGATAATCATCTCCTAGAGATACCTTTTGGGGTGAGGACTTTTATTCAATTCTTGAGAAAGTTTTCTTTTGACCTATCATGTGCTTTGAAGCACCACTGTCAATGAGCCATGTATCTTCACCAGTAGACATAGATCCAGAGAGTGCAGAAAATATGACATATTCTTCTGGATCTTCTTTCTCTACTTTAGATCTTTTCCTTTGAGGCCTTTCCTCCTCTTCTTCTTCTTCTTCTTCTCTTTCTTCTTCTTCACTATCATCTTCTTCCATATGTGCATGATGTCTTTTGTGAACAAAAGTCTTCTTCTTCTTTCCTAGAAGAGAATAGTCTTTAGCATAGTGTCCTAGTTTAAAACAATTATAACATTGGACTGTGGAGAGGTCTCTTTCTGATTTTGTTCCTCCTTTCCTTTTGAATCTATAAGAGCGTTGAGACATTTTGTAGTTCACTTTCTTGAAATGGCCTCTCTTTCCTCTTTTGGTGTGGGTGGTCAAGGCTTGGTCATCCTCTTTGAGAAGAGCTTCTCTGTTGGCTACCCTAGCCTCTTCTTGAACACAATCCTCCCATACTACATCAAACTTCATGCTTTCTTTTCTGGCACACATGGTTTGTATGAAAGATTCCCAAGGTCTAGTGAGACCATTTAGGGCAGTCATCACAAGTTCATCTTCGTCAACAGTGTCACCAATGGCATCTAGTTGCTCCTTGATTAGAGAGACTCTTGAGAAGTAGTCTTGAATGGATTCTCCTTTGTGCATCTTGGTACTCTTCAACTGAGTCCTTAGATTCATCTTCCTATTGATGTTATTTCCTTCATACATTCTTCCTAGGGCATCATACATTTCCTTTGGAGTCTTCTTGGAAGCCACTTGGGGAATCAAGTGGTCTTTAATAGAATCAGCTATGATTCTCTTTTCCCTAATCAAATCCTTTCTATGCTTTTCTTTGGCTTCATCTCCTTTCGGTTCTGCAACTTCATCTTTGATATAATGAGCAAGATCATTCTCTTCAAGAATGAGACCAATTCTGTATTTCCATGCTCGGAAATTCTCTATGCCTTCTAGCTTGTCTTCAAGCTTAGTGTTTGGAGCCATCTTCTCTTGGGGGAGTCCAAGAGATAAGAGACAAAGTAGTACTTACCCGAAAAAATTTACCTTTTTACCTTTCCCGATTCTGGGACAGAATTTCTGGATGATCGCACTTTTGGTAAAACTAGGGTTTGACTTTCCCAAAGTTCTACCCAACCAAAAAGTTCGATCTAGGGCTCAAAAGATAGGTTTTGAGAAGAGCTATCCAGCCATGTAATCAGAATTAAAAATGCCAACTTTTTTCCGAAACCAATTTCTGACTTATCGCACTTTTGGTAAAACTAGGGTTTGGATTTTCTAGAGTTCTACCCAACCAAAAAGTTCGATCTAGGGCTTAAAAGATTGGTATTGAGAAAGGATATCCATCCATGTAACCAAAATTTAATAATAACAACTTTTTGCTGAAACCCTAACTTTCACCGGAGAGAGAGAGAGAGGTATACTTACCTTGTGAAAGATGTGCTATTTAGTCTAGATATGATACCATGTTAAGTTTAAACCAAATAGACTAGCAAGATCACTGAAAGAAACATAATCACAAGATAGACACAGAATTTACCCTGGGAAACCCTCATGGGGTAGAAAACCCAGCAAAGCTTTCCTCAATAAGATGATCAACCAAAATACAAGATGTGCTCCCTCCTTCTTTATCTCCTTAGCAGACCTCCCAGACAAGTGCGCTACTTTTCTCAAGTGAGTGAGTGTGTCTAATGAGGAGTTCACCTCCTCTATTTATGCTAACTCCTCACTGACTAAAATACCTAATGGGGCCGACCTCTCCTGGAGAAGTCTAATAACCCCTAATGTATAAGATCAGGGCCGACCCCCACATGGTGGGTCTAATAACCCTAGCTACCACAAACCCTCGGAGGAATGAACATCTCTGGATACATAATAGGGTTACCTCAGAGGGATAAAACATCTCCGGAATAATAATGTACAAATATAATATTCTTAGAAGTTACAATATTCAACATAACCATCGTAATGGGACAAAAGTGTAACAAAAACAAGTCTTCAACCACTACACATGCCCTTTAAAGGGGATATTTAGCCTTAATATGGGATATATGTGCCATTAGACTATTTTATGCATTGAAGATTGTTCTCTAGGGATTGACCATGGTCATATAGGAACCATTACGAATATTTCCAGACAAAACATAGTTCTGAAGACACTACCATGGTCCAAGGATAAATCCAATCTTCTAGGGATTAAATGATGTTTTAATGGTTCATGGTTAAATGAGGTTTCAATAGTTGATATGCACTAAATCGTATATTCGATATAACACATATGCAATATATTGCATATGCGATTTAGTGATCACGTTTATAACAAACTGGCCATTTGTAAAAAGCGTAAAAAGCATATAGTTCATATCGCATATGCGATATAACACATATGCGTTAAAACAGAGATGCGTTATATCACATATGTGATATTTGTTTAATAAATAATCTTGGGTTGTTGGCCATGGGCCATTTTTACTGTACAGGAAAAGACATAATTCTTCTGAAACCCGCACAGAGAGTACTGTTCAACCTGCAATTTAATCATTTATTACACAGATCCATAGGTTTTGTACAATTTTGGGTGGATTTCAATAGGGAATCCACGTAATAGAGTTCGAAAGTCAGTGAGGAATATGCTTACACCCGAAGAAGCTGAAATTAAAAAAGAAAAGAAGAGGGAACATTCAAGAAATCGTCGGCATTCATTGGATGAGCAAATACTTCCCATTCCCACTCAACAGATACCTGACGAAGAGGCTGAGGAAGATATTCCAACTTTAATGCAAGATGGTTATAACCAAGATGAAAATCTTGGTCCATTATTAACCTGACATGCCTCTATAGAGTTCAATCATTATGTTCCTGACGAGACTTTGCAACAACCATGCCAGGTGGTTCATTCTCCTAATCGAAGTTGTCATCCTGTAGCCGATGTAAATGTCTCTCCAGCATTTCAAACGACAAGAAATCTCTCATCAAAATGAAAGAGAACTCCTAAACGCATACAAGTGGATGAGAGCAAATTGACTTCCATGGAAGGTAAGGTGTCTAAACGCACAATCATTCGTCATTGTTCTCAAATAATGAAACAATATTTTGAACCAAAATATGAAGCCGATAAATGTCAATTGTTTTTAGCTTTGATTAAATCTAGAAGTATGGCAAATGTTAGGAAAATGTTAGGCATAAGAACATTGAAGAATACCGAATCAAGTAATCAGATTTTTAAATCTCTTGTTGCTGCATTCACATCAATTAGTAAAAAAAACTCATTCAAAAGACTATAATGTGGCTCGCTGCGTATTGGCTGAATCAATTGTATCTAGATCCACAAGACAACGTCGTTTACTTAAATGCACATCAGAAATTGTCCCTTTACATCCAAATACACTTAAAAAATATTTAGTAAGAAGAGACAACCTTGATGTAGAGGGACAAATGAATACATTATGGGCATTTAGTGGTAGGTTGCCCCGCAAAGAAATGAAGTTGGTCAAAGCAGTGAAGGGACTAGTGCACACTTTTTGGCACGATAACACTAGGCCTTCTTCTAACACAAAGGATGTGTTAAAACGCTGTACAGGTTCTATGAACAATGAAGGGCATGTTAAACATTACCTTGACATGACACAAACTGAACTGTTCGAGATGTTTAAAGTTTCCCAAGTAGAGCTATGGCTCGGGCAAAGATCTTTTGAAAAATGAAAGCCTTGGTATGTTAGAATCAATAGAATCTCGAACACTTGTTGTTGTAGATACCACATAGAGTTTGATCTATATTATCATACATTTGCACATATACGTCGTTTTTTGCATCCTAACCATGTGCAGGAATGCTCAAGTACAATACCGCCAATGTCATCTAGAGATTTCATCCATAGCATAATGTGTATGAGGAAAGATGGGTAGACACATTACTTAAAACAATGTGTAGAGGGTTCTTGCAACAATTGTGGTGGGCTATCATCATGGTCCGATTGCATCCATGAGAGTGAAGATCAAGCATTTGGTAATGCAATTTTCGAGAAGCAGAACTTTCAGTATGAGACATATCAGCTACGTGATAGGAAATAAAGCAAGAAGATTAAATTGGTGACTTCACAGGTGACAATCTACATGAAAAATGTTCATTTAACTGAGTGTACATTGTTTATATGTTGTTTTATAACATTGTTTTAAATATTGATGTATATTAATATTCATGCAAATATTTTTATGTTGTTTTATAACATTATTTTATTTTTTTCCACCAGGTGCAAGTATGTGATTTTATTCCAGAGTTCCGTGGAAAGATCCAACAGTACATTCAGCATGTCGATATGGCACGGTGGAAAGATGAGCAACACCTTCCTTCTTGGAACAATACTATCAGTGGTTGACTTTGTGGAAAATTACACCCTACAACCACAAAATGAAATACAAAGTCAATACTATCACTCAGAGCAGGTGAGCATAATGGTCCATATCACTTATCAACATGGGCCAGATAGCAATGAAGAGAAATGTGTGATATTGAAGGAGAGTCAATTTTACATCAATGATGATCGGACCCATGACATCCATTACGTGCAAAATTGCTTTCAGTTGTTCTATGATCATGTGATAGCTATGGATATACCATTTTATTGTCATTTGATTTGGTCAGATGGTTGTGCTAGACAGTTCAAGAATGCACATGTATTTCAATGGTTGTGTTTGTTTCACATAAAATACAAGTTGCCACATACATGGAACTACTTTGAAACAGGTCATGACAAAAAAGAGCAGGATGGTGCTGGTGCATCCATAAAAACTGCCCTTCGAAGGGAAGAGATTAAGTTTACAGGTGCTCACCTTCGAGATGCTTCATCTATAGTCGAATGGTGTGCATCTGTGATGGGAGAACAAGCAACCATGAAACACCTAGTGCAGAGAATATTATGGGTGGTGACAGACCTGGACCGATCCCAAACACATCGTGTGAACACAGTCCATGGAACTCGAGGTTTTCATTCAATTAGAAGCTCAGACAACTTAGCCCTACAAATTTGGACAAGATTGAAGGATTGCTTTTGGATCTCCTGTAGCATAGATGAATGGGATGATTGTGAGTATACAGATATAGTTGATACATGGGATCGAGTGACACTTGGCACCGATTTCAAGGGGGTTAATGAAATAGACCATTTGGAAGATGATCAGACATATATTTCTACAGACTATGATCACATATCGGATCTCATACAAGCAGGTACAAAAATAAATTAGTAGTACCTAAATCACTACAAGCCTTTACATTGAAAGAAATTTTATTTATGTTACATGCAAGACCTTTTTTAATATTTATGTATTTTTAACCTTTTTTGATTTCCTTTCACGGGTAAGATATATGCAGTGGTTGCCCCAAAAAATAATGAATGGGGTTCTGTCTATTGGTTGGAACATTGCTTAGAGGGGAAACAAACCCTTCTCGAACCTGTTACAGATGATGAAAATATTGAATACCCAACTTGCTCGATGGTTATAAAAGGGGAGTACCTGACACTAGAAGCACATCTAAAAAGGAAGGGTGGGTATGTATATCAGGATTATAAACTAGGAGCTATTGTATACCACTTCACCAACTTGGTAGTTGGTATAAACATCAAGCTGCATAGAATTTTGAACAAAAATAGGTCACATGTATGATACTTGCTACCTCATTTAGAGCATGAGAGATTGATGGACACCATCGGCAGCAGAGAAGATCCAGATGGTCTACTCAAGTGAGTGCATTGTCAAGTGTTACTAGATTGTCTAGTGTGGCTATATTGTCAGGCATGTTAAATTTAATCCTTAAAGTGTGTGCTGAAGCACAATTTCCATTATTTAGCCTTCAGTTTATTCCCAATGTACTAATTTGTGATTGTCAAATACCATTCACAGACACAATTTACTATTCAGAGGATACTGGACAAGTTATAAACACGATCCTACAACCTCAGGTGAGTTATCTATAAATAATGTTTGTACATTTTCTTTATTTTCTTATGAGAGTACTAATGTTAAGATTTAATATGCTAAGACAAAAAATAGCAGCATTACATTCCATTTCACAATAATAGCATATACAGGATCACTGAAGAAACAACAAGCACAACATAAACACAAGAGACATAGATTTATCCTGGGAAACCCTCATGGGGTAGAAAACCCAGCAAAGCTTCCTCAATATAGATGACTAGCAATATACAAAGATGCAAACCAAAGACATGATCTCCTCCTCCACCATAACAGACCTCTCCTCCACAAGTGTGCTACATTCTGAGTGAGGGAAGTGTGTGTTAAATGAGGAATACACCTCCTCTATTTATACTCTACTCTGACTTTTCTTTTGCACAAATCATGTAGGCTCGTATTTAGCCATTGGGTTAAATACCCCAGTACAACTGACTGGGCCGACCCCTCTAGGGTGGTCTAATAACCCTTTGACCCACATAACATATACAGGGCCGACCCCCACTAGGGAAGTCTAATAACCCAAGTTACCACATTCCGACGGAGGAATAAACATCTCTGGATATACAATAAGATCTTCACGGAGGAATGAATCATCTCCGAAATAATAAAGTACAAATATAATATTCCTTGAAGTTACAATATCTCAACACTCCCCCTTAACGAGAAGGATATTATAACAGCATCTACATGAGCAAGGAGTCATCAACGTCATACATGATACATCTATAAATCATTGGAATCTTTCTCAACATCATCAGTAACTCAAGCAGTTACTAGAACATCTTCAATACTGGAACATCAACATCTTCAGTACTGAGTCTTTATCTTCTGCAGCACTCGAAAAGCTACAACAACATCAACATCTGGATCCTCACGATCATCAGCATCATCATCATACGATCATCAACATCGGGATCATCTCGATCTACAGCATCTGGATTATCACGATCTACAGCATCTGGATCATCACGATCTACAGCATCTAGATCATCTCGATCTACAACATCTAGATCATCTCGATCTACAGCATCTAGATTATCACGATCTACAGCATCTGGATCATCATGATCTACAACATCTGGATCATATTGATCTATAGCATCTGGATCATCTCGATCTATAGCATTTGGATCATCATGATCTACAGCATCTGGATCATCTCGATCTACAGTATCTGGATCATCACGATCTACAACATCTGGATCATCACGATCTACAGCATCTGGATCATCTCAGCATCTGGATCATCTCGATCTACAACATCTGGATCATCACGATCTACAACATCTGGATCATCTCGATCTACAGTATCTGGATCATCACGATCTACAACATCTGGATCATCACAATCTACAACATCTGGATCATCTCAATCTACAGCATCTGGATCATCATGATCTACAGCATCTGGATCATCACGATCTACAGCATCTGGATCATCTTGATCTACAGCATCTGGATCATCACAATTTACAGCATCTGGATCATCTTGATCTACAGCATCTGTATCATCATGATCTACAACATCTGGATCATCTCGATCTACAGCATCTGGATCATCATCTCGATCTACATGATCAGCAACATCGACATCTAGATCAACACGATCAGCAGCATCGTCATCTAGATCATCAGTATTAGTATCCACACCAATACAAGTATACATACAAGTATCCTCATCAATACATATCATGAATACAAGTATACATACAAGTATCCTCATCAATACATATCATGAATACAAGTATCATCATCAATACATATCATCAATACAAGTATCAATACATCAATACAAGTATCCTCATCAGTCATGTATGCATAGCAGCATACCCTGCAACACACACGATCATATTACAGGATGATCAATCCCGCTCCCTTTAGGACATAGGTCCATGGATGATACAATCTAGATCAAGTTCCAGGATGATCAATCCTTATCACTTTAAGACAAGTCTCATGTCTAGGGACGATGCAATCCCATCACGTACATTTTGAACCTAGTTCACGGATGATGCAGTCCTCACATACATTTTGAACCCAGTTCATGGACGATGCAGTCCTCATGTACATTTTGAACCCAGTTCATGGACAATGCAGTCCTCATGTACATTTTGAACCTAGTTCATGGACGATGCAGTCCTCACGTACATTTTGAACCCAGTTCATGGACAATGCAATCCTCACGTACATTTTGAACCTAGTTCATGGACGATGTAGTCCTCACATACATTTTGAACCCAGTTCATGGATGATGCAGTCCTAACGTACATTTTGAACCCAGTTCATGGATGATGCAGTCCTCATGTACATTTTGAACCCAGTTCATGGACGATGCAGTTCGCACGTACATTTTGAACCCAGTTCATGGACGATGCAGTCCTCACGTACATTTTGAACCTAGTTCATGGACGATGCAGTCCTCACATACATTTTGAACCCAGTTCATGGACGATGCAGTCCTCACGTACATTTTGAACCGAGGTCCAGGGACGATGCAGTCCTATCTTCAATTCTCGGAGACATCAGTCTACGGATCAATTCTGAGACCAAAGTTCGGGGAGGATACAATCCCCTACCTATTCATTAAGGACTACATTCTCGGAGACCCAGTCTATGGCTCAATTATGGGACCAAATTTCGGGGACGATACAATCCCCACATGTCCACCAAGGACTTCATTCTCGAAGACATACGTATACGGCTCTCTTTAGAACATGTGTTCAAGGATGATACAATCCCTCTTCTTTCTCAGAGACATCTATCTATGGCTCTCTTTAGGATTGAAATCCAAGGATGATTCAATCCTCACATGTCCACGAAGGACTTCATTCTCGAAGACATCTGTCTACGGCTCTCTTTAGGATTGAAATCCAAGGATGATTCAATCCTCACATGTCCACAAAGGACTTCATTCTCGAAGACATCTATCTACGGCTCTCTTTAGGATTGAAATCCAAGGATGATTCAATCCTCACATGTCCACGAAGGACTTCATTCTCAAAGACATCTGTCTACGGCTCCTTTTAGAACATGTGTTCAAGGATGATGCAATCCCTCTTCTTTCTCGGAGACACTTGTCTATGGTTCCTTTTAGAACATATGTTCAAGGATGATGCAATCCTTCTTCTTTCTCAGAGACACATGTCTACGGCTCACTTTAGGACTGAATTCCAAGGATGATCCAATCCTCACGTGTCCAAGAAGGACTTCATTCTCGAAGACATCTGTCTACGGCTCCGTTTAGAACATGTGCTCAAGGATGATGCAATCCCTCTTCTTTCTCGGAGACACCTGCCTATGGTTCCTTTTAGAACATATGTTCAAGGATGATGCAATCCCTCTTCTCACCTTAGACCCTGTCTAAGGACCATCCACCAACCTCGCTGTCGGCATCACCAATATAGGTATCCATATCATCGACCTCACTGTTGATACAGGCAAGCTCATCATAAGTGATCATGTCACGCCCCCTTTCGAGGAGGGTCCTTCTGAACTATATTAAGTTTGTATTGGAAAAGTTTACTTGAGGTAGAGGTTTGGCTAGTACATCAGATCGGTAGAGGTTTGGTTAGGACATTGGTAACTTGTTACAAATTCAAACTTTAATTCTTTTCTGCACCATATCTCGTATATAGAAATGTCAGATCTCTATGTGCTTTGACTTATCATGGAACACTGGATTCTCTGCCATTTTGGTACAACTCTGTTTGTCACATAGGATCACAGTTGGGTCCATTTCTATGTCAAACAATTCTGAAGCCATACCGCTTCACAACTAGCAGAGCAAGCAGCCATATATTCTGCTTGTGCTGAGAGCCACACTAGATTGCTTCTATCATGGCTGATCCTAGACAATAACATCCTCTCGATGTGCTCTTCCTGTCTGATACACTTTCTACCCAATCAACATCTGTGTAGCCATCTGAAGTCATGATCTCTAAGATAACATAGATCAAAGTCTATCGTATCCTTTAGGTACCTCATCACATGCTTTGCAACTAACAGGTGAACACATTTAGTTTCCACTAGATACTGACTCAAGGTGTTCACAGCAAAGCATATATCTGACCTAGTATTCGTTAGACACATCAATGAGTCAATAATTTGTCTGTACAGAGTTATATCCACTAACTCTCATGAGTCATCTGCTAACAACTTCAAGTTGGAATCCATGAGAGTGGCCATTCCAACACATCAAGTCCTTTTAATATTTCCCAGCAAACTTTCCCTGGTTGAGAAAGATTCCTTCTGAGCCTTGCGATACTTCAGACCTAGGAAGTAATGCATCAATCTGAGATCTTTCTTTTTCATTTCTGTAGCCATCTTCTTCTTTCTTTTCATGATCTATTTGTAAAAATAGATCATCCTCATACAGTAATAGTATGATAGGTTCATCATTCGTTACAGATCAGCTTTACTTTTGGTAAATCCCAAGCTTATCAAGAACATGTCAATTCTACCTTTGTGACTGAACATCATTCACACTTTGCATTGAGTGATCTTCTACATATCTATCTATGCCATCTCTTGTCAGATGGGACTACTGATATGAGCCTCAATATCATTCAAACTCTGTGGTGAGTTCTTTCTTGCATCCATGTCATCTGTCTATAGAAACCATATTCAACCTTGTAGCAATGGTTGAGATCCACATCACCCATGGTGATCATTAAGCTAATCAATTGATTATCGATCCTGGGTACCCATATAGAACCTGATTCACACTTCTTCTTTAATTACATCATTAAGAGAATGGTCTTATCTAGCCACTTGGAGCAAACATCTCGTCATGATTCTCTTCCTCTTTCTAAGAGAATATTTTAGCCACGAGCCTTCTATATTATGTTTGATTTGTAAATATTTTGTTGACCATCCATCACTTGTTCGGTATTTGTCATTCTTCATGATCTTTCCTACAAATCAAGATTAAGTATATGATTAGTAATGCTTCATAATCATCAAATCATGTTGACATGATAACCTATTATGTGTACATATATCATTTACATAGTTATGCAACTATCTTGACCAATACTTTGGCAGAACACTTTTCCATATCCTATATCCATACAATGGCTATCTAGATGCCTTCCATCTCTACCAGAACATACTATTGAGAGTGTGCACAGCTCTCAGCATGTCAGCAAAGAGGTTTCATTCTAGACAAGCAACAATGGAATGTTTGTCCAACTTACCAATCATATGCATATTAGTAGTATACTGTTCAATGCTATATGAATGTTTACACTCAACATGATATATTCTAGGAGTACAAATATGCATACAACAATTTCAAGCAATATCATTTACTATTTCAAATAACAACTCAAATACTTATCTTTTATGTTTGTGTGGTTGCCTCCCGCTTGATCTTCTATATGAATTTTGAACTTCTATTTATTTTGTACCACTGTGCATGCTCAAGTGTGCACTAGTGTCATCCTCATACATTCATTAGTATAATCTCAATATTATCAAAACATTATAATTCTAAATAATCTTGAATATGTATAGATAATAAACATTAGTATTCAAGGTTTCAGGGAAGTCTTCTTTTACTCATGTATATTCTTGTTTGATCATAGTACTCTTCTGGTTAGTTAAATCATCAAGTAAGAGACATAATATGCATAAACCCTTGATTACTAACTTTATGAATAAGCATAACCAATCATACCAAGTATACTTACATAAGGGATCCTAGCACAAGGTAAGATTCTAACTTGACATAGGAAAACATACCTGGATTAGTATACCTGCTTAGTTATGTCTAGCATACCTAAACAATATCTTCTTTGTTCTCTTCAATGATTTAGAGATCCTGTGCTAGAACCTGCATATCTCATAGGTTAAGCAAAATATAACGAAGTCATACATACCTCGTAAGTCGAACAAAGATTATGGATGAGTCTTTGTCTTCATGTTGTCATGGTCATGGAACTTGATTTGTCTTTCGTGATGTACCTGTATCTTGTTAGCAGACAACATCAACCTCATACAACACCATAATGCATTAGTACAATCATATAGCCCTAATCAATGAATGTCTTCGATCATTCATATGCATTCATACTGTTACTAGGGTGATAAGACAATTCTAACATTAAGCAAGATTGTACTAATAAATAATATGAAGACAAACACATCATGAACTTAATCAGGAATCAGATTTCAAGACATACCTGAACCTCCTTAAGTCATACCTGTCAAAACTTCTTGTAGTCTTCTTATGTAAGGCCTTAGGGTCAACTCCCCCTGAAACTTGATCTGGAGCTTGATTAGGGTTTGCTAGAGAAACCCTAAAAATTCAATCTTTGACTTTCAGACTTCTGAATGGATGGAAGGATGTGTCTTGCTGAGCTGATCAAACTAATGTACTTCAATTTTGAAATCTCCAAAAATTTGACCCCTCAAAATTGCCTTCGAAACTTCTGGATCTTTTGTACAGGATCCTGAACTAGGGTTTGATGAAGCCCACCCTTCTTCCCAATCAAAAGGTTCGATCCAAGGCTCTAAACTCTTATTTTTCTAAGTAGCTTCCAGCCGTGGTCACAGACTTCAAAAATTCCAACTTTTGCTGAAGCCCTAATTTTCCATCTTTCCGATCAAAATCCCGAACTGGAGTTTGATCAAGCCCAGTCTTCTACCCAACCAAAAAATTCGATCTTGGTCTCTAAATTTCAATTTTCCTGAGTAGAATTCAGCCGTGGACTCTAACTCAAAAAATTCTAACTTTCTTCGAAACCTTAAATTCTGAAAGCCATGAATGAAGGTGCTCCAAAAATAATTCTGTTTTGACATAAATATGTACTTGATGGTTTCTGCTGTAACTCCGAACTTTTTGATCCACACGGTTTGAAAACTTTTTCTATGGTAGCCTCACCTATCATATTTCCATCTCGACAGGTCTGACCTCAATTGGATTTTTTGAGAGAGAGTTATGCCAAGTGTCGCAACGTGACCTATTTATTGGATAAAACAAGAGAGAGAACTTGTACAGCATGCCATGTGTCACTGGTTCAGCTTCGGCCTCTAAACAAATTTCATGAGATAGTACAGTCTGTCTACTACCTGTCAGTTTTTACGACATTTCATTTGGAGCTTCCTAGCCCAAGTTATGACCTTTTTTCCTAGGTCACCTGATTTTGACTGAGATCTAGAAGAGGCAGAAACCCTAACTGGTACTGATCATAATTCACAAAGTACAACGAATATGAGGGTGCCCTTTGGACACAAGGTACCTGGGGATGTAATATAGTACCTGTAAAGGTTTCAGATTCTGACCCTTCGCCAAAATGTATTTATAGGGAAAGTTCTACAATGACTCGTTTTTGCTATATAAAACCCTAACCTTCAAATTGTCGCAAGAGAAGCAAGTGTCGTAAGTGTCATACATTGCCTTCCTTCAGGTTAGCTCTGATACCATGTTAAGATTTAATATGCTAAGACAGAAAATAGCATCATTACATTCCATTTCACAATAATAGCATATACAGGATCACTGAAGAAACAACAAGCACATCATAAACACAAGAGACACAGATTTATCCTGGGAAACCCTCATGGGGTAGAAAACCCAGCAAATCTTCCTCAATATAGATGACCGGCAAGATACAAAGATCCAAACCAAAGACATGATCTCCTCCTCCACCATAGTAGTCCTCTCCTCCACAAGTGCACTACATTCTGAGTGAGGGAAGTGTGTGTTAAATGAGGAATACATCTCCTCTATTTATATACTACTCCGACTTTTCTTTTACACAAATCATGTAGGCTCGTATTTAACCATTGGGTTAAATACCCCATTACAACTGACTGGGCCGACCCCTCTAGGGTGGTATAATAACCCTTTGATGCACATAACATATACAGGGCCGACCCACACTAGGGAAGTCTAATAACCCAAGTTACCACATTCCGACGGAGGAATAAACATCTCCAGATATACAATAAGATCTTCACGGAGGAATGAATAATCTCTGGAATAATAAAGTACAAATATAATTTTCTTTGAAGTTACAATATCTCAACAACTAATGTTTGCCTTTTGTGTACCTAGGATGCAAACACTATTTATGGCACATTGGAGGTGCCAAGAACAATCGGTGTCTTTAGACATCACCAAATAGAAATCGGAAAATAACATGCTCTCGAGTCAAGTTTATCTTCATCATCTTCATATGCCAAAAGTTCTCTTCTATGTCAAGTTTATGAATATTTATGGCAATTTTTACATATGACCAATAAACCTTAAAACTAGCAATTATCAACAATTATGATAGTTCTCTTCTAACTTCCTTCAATACCTCATTTTGTTTCATGTATGTGCATAGCCTAGGTATATGGCCTTTTTGCTTCATGTATGTGCAT
This sequence comes from Larix kaempferi, assembly GCA_027924585.1. Classification (NCBI taxonomy): domain Eukaryota; kingdom Viridiplantae; phylum Streptophyta; class Pinopsida; order Pinales; family Pinaceae; genus Larix; species Larix kaempferi. The sequence goes on along the minus strand of BSBM01000030.1, from coordinate 25,281,238 downwards.
AGCCTAGGTATATGGCATTTTGTTTCATGTATGTGCATATAATTCATGTACATGTGTTTCTACATCTTAGTCATGCATGCATGCGAAATTCCACTTGTGATTCATGTTCAACCCTATTGTAACATCCCAGAAAAATCACAAAAAATTAAAATTTTTCTACGTGACATTTATTGCTTATTTAATGTATGCGGAATTAGAACGATGCAAAAAATGTTATCTTGATGTACTAAATGCCATGCTGATTTATAATGTAAGAATTTACGATTAACAGATTTCAGCTTATGTCTCGGATGTTATTCATATTCAGCTGTACCGCTACAAAGATCTACTGTTGTTGTTTATGAATGATGAAACAACTGTTTGACTAATGTGCTTTGGTTTGATTGATGAAGGGGTACTATGGATGCCCCAAGGCTTACTTAGTATTCGTGCTAAAGCATGTCATTTCATACTTGTGACAGTTTAAAAGTAAGAGCTTAAAGTTGCGATGAGTATTCAAACAGTTTTTCAGAGAAGGTCTATAATGATCGTATCATAGTATTGTACTCAGAATTATTTTTGGTTTCCATTCAGGTTTGAACTGTATGTAAATATCTACCTTCTCCCTCCGTGGCAATTGGTGGAAATTCTATGTATAACTGTTTTGCTAACTTGCCTAGGGTCTATACTTCTACCATGGTTATGATAATTTGACTTATCAACAAGCCTTCTATTTCACTATACAATAGCTTGTATGTATAAACAATCTTCTTTGATTATTTATATAATCTATTTATATGGTGTTTGGGACATTATCAAACAATTACAAACTATATATATAACATATTATATGTTGTGTGTTGTGTGCAATAGTGTGGCCCCATGTGATACTATGCCACCCTAGTGAACTATACAAACATAAGATGCTTATGCAAAATGCGATACTATACAAACTTTATCGATACTTTGTGAACTTATAATACTATATGATCATACGATACTATGTGAACTTTGGAGATATTCTATCCAACCTTTAACATAACGTTACAAGGTGTTGTATCACGACCGTGCCATAAATATTGTCTATTGTATTAATGTTGTGATGTGAACGTTATTATGCACCACAGGTTGGCAGCTGTAAACGTAGACTATGCATTGAATGCACACAACTGTAGAGGTAATGGAGTTTCGATGTGGATGGATTAGTGTGCTTGATCATGTGCTAACATCGCGTTATAGCCATTCTTGTGATGAAGTGTAGACATGTGATTTCACTAGTTGATGAGCTGGCTCCACCATGGCTCCATCGTGGCTCATTCGTGACAATTATAATGATGGTCTATTAAATATGGTAGATGGCTTACGGCCTGTAAATGATAAGTCTGATGCTATAGGCTAGATATTCGTATCTATGGAAGGCTTACGACCTGTATATAGTTTGTCTATTTTGTAAACATGATACTGCATTTAGGGTTTGATGAATAAAAGCTATAGTTGTGAGATTTAAATGTTGTTATCGTTCCTCTTGTAGATAATAGTTATAACAATGTAGTAGTTGTAATACAAGTCTCTCTAGATTTGGATATCGTATAATCCTTTGATTTCTATAAGTAATAGTGGATGCTTTTTGTATTAGAGCAAAGTTTGGTTTAAGTATGAGTCGTGGAATACAGGAAATCTCTGCGATCCACTATGATGAAGATTCCTGGGTTAGGGTTTGATGTTTCTCCTCGATAGGGTCTTGGCATCGAGTTGGTGTCTGCTATTTCTATTTCGATTTATCCTACAGTCATTGTATTAACTAAATCCTGAGGATGATACTGAGAATTTTAACTGTTCGATCTACAGTAATGATTATTGTGTAATTGTTTGGTTTTGATTTTTGGTTATCATTAAGATACCGAACTTTGACTATGTCGAGCTATGGGAATGAATAAAGTGGTATTCTATTTTCGCTTTAAGGAAATGTCATAAGGTCAGTCATGAGTTGAAATGTTGAAGAATAAGAAGCATGATATGCTAGTTTTCTGTGTGATGAGAGTTGTAAACGTACTGTATTTGTCTACTGTATGTTTGGATTCTAAATCTGCACTATCTGCTTATAAATTTGTCTATGTTTTCTAAATGCTATAATAGAGAAAATAATTTATATAATCCTTAGAAAGGAAAGTGATTTGTTATTTAAACAACTGATATCTATAAAATGAGGAAAACAATACTGTATATTCTGAGAACAATTATTTATGTAGAAATAACAATGAAAAACACTCATATAGGTAAACTTAGAAAAATTAATAGTAAACAGTAATTTATGAAAATACATCATTTTGCATATTCTCAATCACCTAGCTATCTTGCCTATCATACCTATCTATCTTAATCTATCTTTGTACTAGAGTATGATGCAATTCCTATGGCATGGGGAAAAATACAAAGATCATTTATTTCATTCAGCATTTCTATTCATATTTTTAAACTGATTCAGAAAATAAAAGTAGAAGCATTTAAACCAGAACACATTCTGTAAATAAAATTAAATAATTGTAAAGAAACAGATTTAACTACTAACAGTAGATAAGAAAATGAAACCTGTAGATGACGATAGGGCCGACAAATACCCAAGGAGGCTTGCTCCTCCCAACCTGCTTCAGAAGAAGTAGCTCAACTGCTGACTTCTAGTGAACCCCCGAGCCTGATTACTGATACAATAAGTGAGTGGAATCTGTGTAGAAGCAAGGCACTCAAAAATGCCTTCTCCGCTCAGCATCAACCTCCTGAAAAAAAAATGCCTCCTCCCGAGATTTCATTCCACCTAGTGGATCAGTAACCACTCATTCAATAGTTCTCTTAGGTGTTTGTCTCCTATTTTATTTATTTAATAATAATATATTGTGCAAATTACAATCATCCTTGGACACATGTCCAACATAAAACTTTACAATAAAAGTTATAATAATGTTTGCCAACACAAAAAGTTTTCCAGCAAAAAGGGTATGTTACAAACACCCCCACTTAAGCTCAACATTGTTCTCGATGTTGCTTATTCATCATCAAGTTCCTCATGGAACAAAACTAGATATGCTACGCGCATATTACTTTCCAGCTCCCAAGTAGCTTCATCAAGGCTAAGGTGCTTCCATTGCACCTTTACCTGCCCTATGGTGCGATTCTGAAGTATAATTTCTCTCCGGTCAAGAATACAGTCCGGTTCCACCTTAAAATATCCTTCGGTCTCCACCTGTATGTCATTCCAATTCAGCACATGAGTAGCATCGTGCACATAATTCTTTAAAACAGAAACGTGAAAAACATTGTGGTTTTTTAAATTGTATGGCAATGCCAATTGATATGCAACAGCTCCTATCATTGATAGGATTTCGAATGGTCCACAATACCTTGGTGCTAATTTAGCACAACTCCCAAGCTTCAAAGAACTTTTCTTGGGCTTTACCTTTATAATAACACGGTCTTCTACCTAAAATTCTCTTTCAATGCATTTCAAATCAACACAGCTTTTCTGCCAATCTTGGGCAACCTTTAAGTTACCTTGAACCTGTTTCACAGTTAGCTCCATTTCTTTCAATAAATTTGGTCCTAACATCAATCTGTCTACAGGATTATCCCAAGAAATTGGCGTACAACATTTTCTTCCATACAAAATTTCAAATGGACTTAACTTAGTGGGTGCTTGATAATTATTATTGTAGGTAAAGTTTGCTAAGTGCAAGTAATCTTCCCACTTAGATGGCTGATCTTTAACATGCAATCTTAACATATTTTCTAAAATATGATTTACCCTTTCTGTTTGACTATCAATTTGTGGGTGGAAAGAAGTGTTGAAATTTAATTTAGTATTTAATCCTTTAAACAGTGCTATCCAAAAGTTACCGGTGAACTTAGAGTCTCGGTCTGAAATAATTACCTTTGGAATTCCATGCAAGCGAAAAATTTGCTTCATGAAAATATCTGCAATGTTAGAAGCCTTGAAAGTAGTTTTAACATGAATAAAATGAGCAGATTTACTAAGTTTATCAACAACAACCATAATTGAGTCATTCTGCTTCTGATTTTTAGGCGAACCTATAGTAAAGTCAATGCTTATAATTTCTCATTTCCATTCTAGAATTGGTAAGGGATGCAATAGCCCAGCTGGATGTTGGTGTTCAGCTTTGATAGTCTGACATTCAAAAAATCTAGCTATCTATTCAACAACTTCACTCTTCATGTTGGGCCAAAAGTACTCATTTCTTAACATAGTTATCATTTTCTGATAACCAGGATGCCCTGAATAAAGACTCTTGTGAACTTCATCTAAAATCAGCAACTTAACATTCGAAAAAGTATGCACATAAATTCTGTTTTTATAAGTTAAGAATCCTTTTTCTTTAATACTGTAATCTGTTATAACATTTTCAGATGATTTTTCAGCCACTTTATCATGTAATTTTCGATAATTTTCGTCTTGCTTAATTCCTTCTTCAATCTAATTTTCCAGATCAGTTTTAAAAGTACTGATTGCTACCACAAAACTCAATCTAGCATTTCTTCTCAATGCATCAACAACCTTATTCTCCTTTCCATTAATGTGATGGATATCAAAATCATACTCACTCAGGAAAGCTAACCACCTAGATTGCCTTGCGTTAAGATTTGTTTGATCCAAAAGATACTTTAAGCCCTTATTATCAATCATTAAAATGAATTTTCTTCCGATCAAGTGATGGCGCCACATTTTGAAAGCATGTATCACGGCTTCCAACTCAAGATCATACGTTGCATAATTATTTTCATGTATTTTTAACTTCCTTGACTCAAAAGCAATTGCATGACCTTCCTGACTTAAGACCCCTCCAAGTCCTTCGTTGCATGCATCCGTGCATACGACAAAATCCTTATTAGGATCTGCAATTTTTAAGATGGGTTCCTTAGTTAATAACTCTTTTAACTTATTAAAACTGTCTTGACGCTTTTGATCCCATATGAGTTTCTTCCCTTTCTTCTGCAAAGAAGTGATGGGATTAGCAATTCTAGAGAACCCTTCAATAAACTTTCTATAATACCCCGTTATTCCCATGAATGACCGTACATCAGTTACATCTTTACAGACAGGCCATTCATAAATAGCTTTTATTTTATCAAGATCAACAGAAATACCATCTTTAGAAATTATATGACCCAAATATTGAATTTTATCTTTATAGAAATCACACTTACTGAACTTAGTGTAAAGTTGATGATCTCTAAGTACTTGTAAAATGATTTATAAATATTCGTCATGCTCTTCTTTAGTTTTTGAGGAAACCAGAATATCATCAATGAATACCACTACGAACCTATCCAAATATTTATGCAGAACATTGTTCATTAAACACATGAACACTGTCGGTGCATTGGTTACCCCAAAAGGCATAACTACGAACTCGTAGTGTCCATAACACATTTTGAATACAGTTTTGAATATGTCCTCGTCTTTTATCCAGACTTGATGATAACCCGACCTTGGATCAATTTTAGTGAATATCTCTACTCTGCATACTTGATCAAATAGATCATCTATGCGAGGTAAGGGATACCGCTTCTTAATTGTCATTTTATTAAGCTGACGGTAGTCAATGCACAAACACATGGTACCGTCCTTCTTTTTAACAATATTACTGGTGCTCCCCAAGGGGACACACTGGGCCTTATGTAGTTTTTATCTATTAATTCTTTCAGCTGAGATTTTAACTCATTTAACTCCAGAATATTCATCCTATAGGGGGCCTTTGAGTTTGGTACCGCACCGGGGTACTAACTCAATGGTGAAATCAAGTTCTCTTTTCAGAGGTAATCCTGGAATTTCATCCGGAAATACATTAGAAAAGTTCCTAAGGATGGGAATATCCTCTAGTTTTAACTTGTCCTCTTTACATGTAAACTCATCATTAACAACATTAATAGCAAACAATTTACAACCTTTTCTGGCAGCTCTCTTTACTTGTAAGGCGGAAATCTGCCATACTGAAATCTACCTATGAATTCCTTTTACTATTTCTGAATTACCTTCATTATTTACACATGTAAAAGATTTATCATAACAATTCAATATAACTCTATGTTGTTCAAGCCAATCCATTCCTATCAACAAATCATATGACCCTCAGGGTAAAACATTCAGATTAATTTGTGTTTTCAGCTGACTTAAAAATACTTCACAATTCTAGACATAATCTGTAACCTTTCTTTTAGTTCCTGTTGCAAGCTGAACTAGCCATGCATTATCAAATTTCTTTGTTTTTAGCTTGCAACGGTTTACTAAAGTAGGTGAATCATAACTTAGATTTGCACCTGGATCTATTAAAATAGAAATAGACTTGTTTTGTATCATATCTTCAATTTCGACCATGGATGTTTGATGGTCCGCTTGACAATTCTCCAATGCTGCATTTATCCTGGGCATTTCTCTTGCGATATCTCCAACTGTAGGTTATGCTTGCATAGTGTGAATATTGTTGGTTGTCCTTTTGTTGCGCGGGCAATCTGCTCTCTTATGTGGTATGCCACATTCATAGCACTTTATGGGTCCTTTCTGTTCAGCATACATGTTGTTGTTGTTATTGTTATTGCTGTGATTATTATTATTACGTACATTTCTTGCAGCAGTAGAGTTCTGAGATGTATTATTTCGGTAATTATTAGGAAAATTTATGTTATTAAAATTTTTCTTAAAACCTCAAACATTATGATTAAAATTCTTATTTTTATAGTCGTACTAATTACTCTTACTGTTCTTCTAGCCAGTTTTTCCTTCTCTTTTTCTGTTTTGATCAAAACAAAAATTTGCCTTCCTCATGGCCTCTTTCAAAGTGGAAGGATTATCATACTCAATATGATCTTTTATATTAAAAAGTAAACAACTGAGAAACCTTTGTACTTTAGGCTTTTCCTCAACCATGTAGGGTACGTACCTCAGCAAGCTAAGGAACTTGCTGCATAGTTCTTTCATGTTCATTATACCCAACTTTAAATCATAAAACTCCTTTGACTTATCTTCAAAATATTGTTTCGACAAAAAATTATTTTTAAGCAAACTTTTAAACATAGTCCAAGTTACTTCTTTTTCTTTTATACTCTTGATCCTTTTAAGATCTTGCCACCAAATATCTGCCTTCCCAGTCAGATTGTAAATGGCCATCTTGGCTTTCAGTTGAGAAGAGTAATCGTAAATATTAAAGTACTTTTTCATTCCAGACAACCAAGCTTCTATTGTCTCACCCTTCTCACTTTCGGCATTAAAGGTAGGTGGCTTAATCTTTTTAAACTCCCTAATAATATGTTCATGATGCTTATGTTTTCTCTTTTTAGAGCAGCATTCATTGTTACTGCTGTCATAATTTATGTCTTCATTACTTGAATCAGATTTAGAGGATGAGTAACTATTCGTTTTATCATTTGTTGTTTTCTTATGCTTATGTTGGTGGGACATTATTTCAGAATCATCCTTAAATTCTGATTTTTTGCCTCTTTCATCACTATGACAGTTTCCTTTTAAATTCTGTTGTAACTCTTCCTGTACCTTAAGGATCCGTTCATTTTCTTTTTTAACAGCTTTTAACTCAGATTTTAAATCTTGTAAAGTGCATAAAATTTTAGAAGACTGGTTGTTTAACTCAACATAAATTCCTTCAGTATTGTTATTATTAATGCATTCATTACGAGGAGATCTGTCCTCTGCTGATTCCTCTAGTATTTCCATACCTGCAATTAAAGGTCAATTTGGTCTGTGCAAAAATAAAATTAAATTACAAAAGTTAATAACATAAACTTTCTGATTTATTTTCTGTTTGCGCGCATGAGCCTCAATCAGGCCTAGAGTTTGAACCTGTGCTTTGATACCACATGTAACATCCCGGAAAAATCACAAAAATTTCAAATTTTTCTACGTGACATTTATTGATTATTTAATGTATGCAGAAATAGAAAGATGCAAAAAATGTTATCTTGTTGTACTAAATGCCATGCTGATTTATAATGTAAGAATTTGTGACTAACAGATTTCAGCTTATGTCTCGGATGTTATTCATATTCAGTTGTACCACTACAAAGTTCTACTGTTGTTGTTTATGAATGATGAAACAGTTGTTTGACTAATGTGCTTTGGTTTGATTGATGAAGGGGTCCTACAGACGCCCTGAGGCTCACTTAGCATTCACACTAAAGCATGTGATTTTGTACTTATGAAAGTTTACAGGTAAGAGCTTAAAGTTGCGATGAGTATTCAAATAGTTTTTCAAAGAAGGTCTGTAATGATCGTATCACAGTATTGTACTCATAATTATTTTTGGTTTCCATTCATGTTTGAACTATATGTAAATATCTACCTCCTCCCTCCGTGGCAATTTGTGGAAATTCTATGTATAATTGTTTTGCTAACTTGCCTAGGGTCTATACTTCTACCATGGTTATGATAATTGATTTATCAACAAGCCTTCTATTTCATTATACAATAGCATGTATGTATAAACAATCTTCTTTGAATATTTATATAATCTATTTATATGGTGTTTGGGACATTATCAAATAATTACAAACTATATATATAACATATTATATGTTGTGTGTTGTGTGCAATAGTTTGGCCCCATGTGATATTATGCCACCCTAGTGAACTATACAAACATAAGATGCTTATGCAAAATGTGATACTATACAAACTTTATCAATACTTTGTGAACATATAATACTATATGATCTTACGATACTATGTTAACTTTGGAGATATTCTATCTAACCTTTAGCATAACGTTACAAGGTGTTGTATCACGATCGTGCCATAAATATTGTCTATTGTATTGATGTTGTGACGTGAACGTTATTATGCACCATAGGTTGGTAGTTGTAAACGTATCATGTGCATTGAATGCACACACTTGTCTAGGTAATGGAGTTCCGATGTGGATGGCTTAGTGTGCTCGATCATGTGCTAACATCATGTTATAGCCATTCTTGTGATGAAGTGTAGACATGCGGTTTCACTAGTTGATGAGCTGGCTACACCATGGCTCCATCGTGGCTCATTCGTGGCAATTATAATGATGGTCTATTAAATATGGTAGATGGCTTGGAGTTTCGTGAAACTGCTCGATGATCTCCACCGTTGATCAAAGTGATATCAATGGATAAGGATAAACCCTATCTCCACTGCGTTGTTGTGTTTAATGTCTACTGTTTTCCCTTGGCATTTGGTAGTCGTGACTCTGAGTTCGGCCGACAGGATGAGGGTTTGTAGGTTTTCATGTTTTGTGTTTTGGAAGTGTGAAGCCTGGGTTTTGAACCCGTAACCTATAGCAGGTTTCTAGTGCCGAGTCTGAGACAGTGATAATTGGCCAGGGTTGTCAACATAGTGTCTGGTTTTTAAGGATGGTTTGATATTGAAGCCTGTCGAGGGTGTTTCTTTGGAGTTCAGGGTTATTGTAAAGTCTATATTTGTAGTGCTGCTTCTATTTGAGTCTTCGATTGTGGAAGAACAATCCTTGCAAAAGTTAACATAGCTCTTGGTACTTCACATCAGTGTGATGGCAGTGAACTCTGCGTTAATTTCTCCAATCTTTGCAGTCAACTACTATTCGTGGAGTTTGTAATGTCACTGGGCTGGCGTTCCTGCTACAAGCTATCAAAGAAAGGTAATGTACTTTGTCATTCCCTCCTATAGCTTACACATTCGAATGTTAACGTGATGATAATAGTTCACTTTAGATTGAAATCATTTCTTTTGTAATAGATTGGGTTTAACCACATTTTAAATGTCGATTGTAGGTATAGTGGTTCGAAAGCTTCTCCAGTTTGAACGTTAAAGGCATGGCCTTAGCTACCTTTACTGGTAAGCCTCGGAGGTTTCCTTTAATCTCTATGTAGATGATGGATGATGGCCATCATGAGTATTGTTCTGCGTATTTGTGTTTTTAACTCAGAGAGTTTGTAATTTTGTTGAGTTAGGGTTTCTAAACCTTTTTTTTAAGAAGAAATGGGGAGGAGGATACCTCGACCCATAGGGAAAAAGTCATGTTGATTTTGAATGCAACTGTTGTATAACAAGGTTTTATCCTTAGGCTTGGATAATGTGATATATGGTGTTTTCAAACTCTACTATTATCGTTTTTCTTTTGTGAATGGTAAAAGTTGAAATGTAAAATGATGAGATAAAACATATGAAGTCTGTATAAATGATAAGTCTGATGCTATAGGCTAGATATTCATATCTATGGAAGGATTACGGCCTATACGTAGTTTGTCTATTTTTTAAACATGATACTGCGTTTAGGGTTTGATGAATAAAATCCATAGTTGTGAGATTTAAATGTTGTTATCGTTCCTCTTGCTGATAATAGTTATAACAATGTAGTAGTTGTAATACAAGTCTCTCCAGATTTGGATATCGTATAATCCTTTGATTTCTATAAGTAATAGTGGATGCGTTTTGTATTAGAGTAGAGTTTGCTTTAAGTATGAATCATGGAATACAGGAAATCTCTGCGATCCACTATGATGAAGATTCCTTGGTTAGGGTTTGATGTTTCTCCTCGATAGGGCCTTGGCATCGAGTTTTTGTCTGCTATTTCTGTTTCGATTTATCCTACAGTCATTTGTATTAACTAAATATTGAGGATGAAACTGAGAATTTTAACTGTTTGATCTACAATAATGATTATTGTGTAATTGTTTGGTTTTGATTTTTGGTTATCGTTAAGATACCAAACTTTGACTATGTCGAGATATGGGAATGAATAAAGTGGTATTCTATTTTAGCTTTAAGGAAATGTCGTAAGGTATGTCATGAGTTGAAATGTTGAAGAATAAGAAACATGATATGCTAGTTCTCTGTGTGATGAGAGTTGTAAACGTACTTTATTTTTCTACTGTATGTTTGGATTCTAAATCTGCACTATCTGCTTATAAATTTGTCTATGTTTTCTAAATGCTATAACAGAGAAAATAATTTATATAATTGTTAGAAAGGAAAGTGATTTGTTATTTAAGCAACTGATATCTATAAAATGAGGAAAACATTACTGTATATTCTAAGAACAATTATTTATGCAGAAATAACAATGAAAAACACTGATATAGGTAAACTTAGAAAAATTAACAGTAAACAGTAATTTAAGAAAATACATCATTTGCATCTTCTCAATCACGTGGCTATCTTGCCTATCATACCTATCTATCTTAATCTATCTCTGTACTAGAGTATAATGCACTTCCTATGGCATGGAGAAAAATGCAGAGATCATTTATTTCATTCAGATATTCTATTCATAATTTTAAACTGATTCAGAAAATAAAAGTAGAAGCATTTAAACCATAACACATTGTGTAAATAAAATTAAATAATTGTAAAGAAACAGATTTAACTACTAACAGCAAATAAACAAATAGAACCTGTAGATGATGATAGGGCCGACAAACACCCAAGGAGGCATGTTCCTCCCAACCTGCTTCAGAAGAAGCAGCTCAACTGTTGACTTCTAGTGAACCCCCAAGTCTAATTACTGATCCAATAAGTGGGTGAAATCTATGTAGAAGCAAGGCACTCAAAAATGCCTTCTCCACTCAGCATCAACCTCCTAAAATAAAATGCCTTCTCCCCAGATTCCATTCCACCTAGTGGATCAGTAACCACTCTTTCAATAGTCCTCTTAGGTGTGTGTCTCCTATTTTATTTATTTAATAATAATATATTGTGCAAATTACAGTCATCCTTGGACACCTGCCCAACATAAAACTTTACAATAAAATTTATAATAATGTTTTCTAACACAAAATGTTTTCCAACAAAATGGGTATGTTACACCTATTCATTTTGTTTCATGTATGTGCATAGCCTAGGTATATGGCCTTTTTGTTTCATGTATGTGCATAGTCTAGGTATATGGGATTTTGTTTTATGTATACATGCATAGTCTATTCATTTTGTTTCATGTATGTGGATAGCCTAGGTACATGATCTAAACCTAGAGAGTTCATAAAACCCTAGTTTTTAGTTCCATGTCTCAATTTGTGAACCCTAGTTTTATTATGTGGTGTCTAGTTCATCAAACCCTAGTTGGTTTGTAATTTGTAAGTGTAGCTTAGGCATATTCTTATTGGATTATACTTTGGTACAAGAATAATATACCCTGTGATCTCTAGACACATAGTGTTTTCTTAATGCTGCAACATGTTTTGTTGAGTTGACCCAACAATGCGAGATTGCATTGATGGAAACTGAGAAAAACCCTAGTTTAGGAAATGAATGCACAAAGAAGTCACTGGGCCATGGAAACATAGGGGAGAGGTGAACTAGAGGTAATCGGATGCTAGGAGAGAAACGAAATTGATGGTTTGTCGATCCGACCTCCGGTTTCCAAGTTATGTCGAGTTGCAAGTCGCATGAAAATGTTGTTCAAGGACACTTGGTAACTTTTGGTCCTGGAGCGAAATAACAAATGGAGCGGCAGGATTGCATGTTGTTGGCTCCTGGTAGTGTGTATGGGAAATGCCGACATGGGACCGCTGCCAACACTGGCTTGGTGGAGTGTTTTAGCGACTTGACCCAACAATGTGAGATTGCATTGATGGAAACTGAGCAAAACCCTAGTTTATGAAATGAATGCACAATGAAGTCACTAGACCATGGAAACATGGGAGAGAGGCTACCTAGAGGTAATCGCATGCCAGGAGAGCAACGGAGTTGATGGTTCATCGATCCAACCTCCGGTTTCCAAGTTATGTCGAGTTGCAAGTCGCATGAAAGTGTTGTTCAAGGACACTTGTTGACTTTCAGTGCGGGAGCGAAAAAGCAAATGGAGCAGCAAGATTGCATGTCGTTGGATCCTGGTAGTGTGTATGGGCAATGCCGATGTGGGACCACTACCAACACTGGCTCAGTTGAGTGTTTTGCGGAGTTGACCCAACAATGCGAGATTGCATTGATGGAAACTGAGCGAAACCCTAGTTTACGAAATGAATGCACAATTCGTTGCATGGCTCTAGAAGTACTACAAATCTTATTCCAACTATATCACTACATCCCTTATGGAAGAGACACTTAGCATGTTTACATAGCTAATAAGTTAATAACATGCCTAAAAATCAATCATTCATAGGACTTGAGGTACATACCTAGCTTTGAATAACAAAGATTTATGTCTTATGACAATATGCCCAAATTTAGATTCAAAACTGCATTGTCAACTTGAAGTACATACAAATACATTTATCAAACATGATTCTTTACACCTAAGAATTCCTTGTCTCATTTAGCACATTTATACTCATTCATCAAAGCATTGGTAATGATAGCACAATCTTGAAGAATTACCAAAAATGAAATTACATAGTTTTACAAAGAGGATTTCTCCATACAGTAAGGCATGTAGGGCCTTCCTTTCTATACTGAAGACATTACATTCATTATTTGCAATGCCAACTCTTCTCCAAGTTTCTTCTTCATTAAATGAAAGCTAAGCAGTGAATGGAATTAGTTATTACTATTTACAAGAGACTTGATTAAGTTGGGAAGCAAACAACCCTCACAGGATGAATTTGGCTTAAAAATCAACACATAACATTCCATAAGAAGCAAACAACCCTCATAGTCGATTTGGTGCTCTTCAAGCACCACTACATTACTAGATGACTGCATAAAGTAACATATGGACCAATGTCAGCAAATACAAAGAAAATGAGACTATATATAATATGTATGGACATACAATGACCTTTTCAAAGAAAGAGAGACATGTACACATGTACCTGGGGGGGGGGGAGGTGGGTCACCAACAACGTTGATTTGGTGCTCTTTTGGCACCATTGCATCACTAGATGCCTGGAAAAAGTAACATATGGACCAATGTCAGCAAATACAAAGAAAATGAAACTATATATATACTATGTATGGATGTACAATGACCTTTTCAAAGAAAGAGAGACATACACGTACCTGTGAGGAGGGGGGGGAGAGGTGGGTCACAAACAACGTCGATTGTGTGCTCTTCAAGCACCATTGCATGACTAGATGCCTGCATACGGTAACATATATGTCAATGTCAACAAATACAAAGAGAACAAGACTATATATATACTACATGGACGGATAATGGCTTTTTCAAACAAAGCGAGACATGTACACGTACCTGGGGGGAGGAAGAGGGTCACCGGTGGGTGGAATACTAAACAATGGCCTTAATAGACAGTCAAACATAACCTAGTAACCATGCTACGTAACAAAACATAAAGATACAATTATAAAATTTCTAATAATTAAATGCATACATGTTTCAAATCATTAAAAGCATATAATTAAAATCATGTAATGAAAAGAATACTTGAGTTTGGGAATCTTCCTCTACATGGGAGGGACTGACTTGAGATTCCACAAACTCATTGTGCCCACCCTGCATAAAACATATTGTATCGAGTTTAAGATGTATTGAATGTTGCAATCTCTAAATTATAAATATGTAAATCACTCGATGAAAGATTAAAAAGTAAATCTCTTACAGCTAATGGTGAAGCACCAAAATCATATGCAGCATTGACCACTGCATCAATGACATCAGCATCAATGGCCGCATTATGTGAATTTGGGGTGTCATTGGACACCAGTTGTATATTTGTTCACGTAAATTGTTAGATAATTATTTAAATAGAAATAAATTACGAAACACTTGAAAACTATGATATAAAACAAAATATATATACTATGTAAAGAATGAATTTTACTTACATATTGGAGTAATCCATCGCCCCGAAACTCTGAAGCAGACCCATAGCATATGCTTCGACACGATGTGCAAGGTGTTAAATAACCTGATGCTCTGAAGACTCCACGTCACCGGTGTGATGTGTAGCTCTAGTTTGGTTTGGGGACCTAAAAGGTAGATCTTGACTATGAGATGGTCCAACCCCACATGGGCCGGCCTCGGAAGTGCTAACCCCTTGGCGTACATTTCCTTCGACGACAGTCCCATGTCGAAGCAATGTATCAGCCAAATGGAATAAGGCCTCATGCGTATCATCAAGAACGGGACCCACTGGAGCATATAACCAAGGGGGGTTTGGTGTGCGTGGAGGGAATCGCACACGGTTAGGATCGGTCCTAGCCCCTTCCCTATCTTGGGGCATCCCATGAATTACACCTTGGAACTCTAGAATGTCAAAATAGTTCACATGTTTCCCCAGGATAAATTCTGCATACATCTTCCTAAGGAAATAAAATGGGATGTCTCTATTCCCGTGAGGGTCTTCATCGAAGACCATGTACCAACAATCCATCCAATTGGCTTTAATATTTGGTACCACGCACCAGTCTATGGAAATGTGTGGTTGACTGGTGGGTGGAACCAATCCGGTGCCAGGCCCCCAGAATAATGAAAACAATTGGTCTTTGGTTATCTTTAGTTTTTTGACATCTTTGTAGCTCAACCTAGTGGAATAGTATTGCCTCTAGGAATCTTTGTATGAGCTAATGTTGTACAGTGCTCCCTAGGCATTGGCAATTGTATTTGTTATGGATTCTAAGGCCTCGGCTAATGATTGTCGTAAGTGCCCCCCCCTAAAGAGTGAGCTAGGGCACCTCAATGAACCCAAACGAGCTAGAATCTCTGAATTATGGTCGTGTTCCTCCTCGGTGTGTGGGTTTGTGTCTGGATTTTGGTTTGGGTTTGGGTTTGTGTTTGGATTTTGGTTTGGGTTTGGGTTTGTGTTTGGGTTTGTGCTCTCTGTTAAGAATAAAACAAAAACTAGTAAATTAACAAACACAATAACGAAAAATTCAAAATGAATTAATAAACTAGTAAATCTTGCCACCCACCTTCCATTTTATCCGAATTGTGAATTGGCTTGCCTCCTCCTTCTCTCAAATGCAAATCGACTGTGTGTTTTTTCGCCTTCCCGATATCACTGGCCTTCACTGTGTAGATTGGGAAAATGAGGCTATGGGCACTTTGTTATATATATATATATATATATATATATATATATATATATTGCATTACAAATTGCACTTGCGAGTAGTTGCGTTTTTTAACTCCATTAATCCTTTATATATGAATTAAAATGAGGCCGCGAGCACTCTGTTTTATATATATATACTTTTTTTGCATTACAAATCGCACTTACGATATATCGCAAGTGCGATATATTGAAAGTAAGATATATTGCACTTGCGATATATCGTAGTTGCATTTTTTAACTCTATTAATCCTTTATATATGAATGAATAAATGACTGGGGATTTCCTTGGACCAAGGACGAGGGAGAGAAGGGCACATTGAATTCTACAAATCTTAATTAGTAGTTCGGAATCCCATCATTTGGACCTTCATTTTTTCCAATGTATAATGATTTTCACCCCTTTCTCCTTGACTAGGGAGGGGCAATTACAACTTTATCACTCCTTGCAAGCCTACTAGGGAGTGATAATTACAACATTTTCACTCTATTTCATGCCTTAGGGGAGCGATAATCATGTCTCCACCCTTTGAGCTTGGACATCAAGTGAGGCCCTACATAGCCACCCACGGATTTCTTTTGCTTGCGATTACAACACTCAACCACTTGAGCTAACCCACTAGGATTTTGTGTCACAATTTCTCCTTTTCTATTAATGGTATTTATATTATATAAATTTATGGAGCCCCTTTTATCTTCCAATGGTTTACCCAACAATCAACATCCTCATATAAAATTTTACTAGATATAGAGTAATTTGAGGAATTCTCTTCCCCTTCATGTTAATTATTGTATGCTTGTGTAGAATACATAATTAATCAAAATAAAGTTTCATCGAAGAAAAGAACTCAAAATACCTTAGGATATGTATTATAAATTAGTAATGTTCATTATAAGTATTGATTACAAAAGATCATTACCAAAATGTGTTATTTTATCTCCATGGAGTTTATTTGTAATTAAATTACCATATTTGTAGTCATCAAATATGTTTTCATAAAGAGATCACGTGAGTAATGAGATAAAAATAGAGAATAATTTTTTTCAAATGTCTAATTTTATATCTTCGTAGGATAGGGGCAAATAGGTTTGAAGGGAGGAAAGGTAATGGTAGAAGAGAGAAAGTGGGTTGCTTATTTTTATGATCTATAATAAGAGATATTAGCCTCCATTTTAATAACTTTAGTTGAAATAGTGGGTGCATGGATGGGTGACATGGTGTGGTTGGATAAGTAAGGAGAGAGTTATATGGAGAAGGGTATGATAGAAGACATCAAAGGAAGAAAAAAAATTAGAGGAGAAGATATCGAAACAAGAAATCAATTTAGTGCACAAATTGTACATGTGACAGTAGTTGTAGAAGAGATCCAAGGTGCCTTATATAGAATGATAACATCTCAAATAAGAACGGATATAAAACAAGAAAATCAATGTTTCAAATCATCTCTAGTATTCACATCTATAGAACAAACAAAGTTTTATATGGTCCCCTCTCTCATAAATCAATTGAATCTCTCTAACTACGCCTTTGCAAGTAAAATTATTTGCATAAAGACAAAAAAATTAGTACAATAAATGAAACTCTAATCATTCAGACAAACGGAGGAAAAAAACAAAAACACAAATCATGGTGAAATAAGAAGACCATATGAATCGAACCCTAGTTTGACTACAACTTTGAAATATGGAAGAGATATGGAGGGATTCAATCCTTGTAGAGGAATGAGAGGAATTGGGAGTACATATACCATTACAAATCATGATTCTTAGACTGTATTTTGATCATCGTGAAAGAAAATAAAATTTAAGATGATCCACATGATCCAAATCGCACTTATGATATAACGCACTTGCAATTTGTAACTCTTAAAAAATGCAAGTCCGATATATCGCATATGCGATATAGGCTAACTAAGCTTAGCCTCGGTTTTCGGCTTGGGTTTGTCTGAACCTAGCCACAATAACGCATATGCGTTATGGATTTCCGTTTCAGAAGTGCGTTTTTTATTTCTAAAGTGGCACTAAAAAGTGGAACCAACTTCGTGTGCACGCCCATATATCTATATATATTGTTTACCTCATGTATATAGTGGACCTTCCTAGACCAATGATTAACCCTCTCAAATCTTACCCAAGTTCGTTGGTTCGCCTGGATATAGTTTATATTTGACATTACATGGTTTATTAAAATGTTTATATGGTGGTTGAGCTTTGGCTGAATGGCTTACTTAGCACGTGATGTACTAACACCTATTTTTACATGCAGGGATTTCCACCCCATGCGGACTGAGCGAGATTTGGTCCTTGGCATCTCTTTTTTCGTTAATGTACTTGCTTTTAGCTATGATGCCTCGATTACTGTTATTTGTTTACGTCTCTCATGCCCATATTTTGTAATGGGTGCGGCTTGCCCGACACCAAAGCCATCACTAAGTGATGTTAGGAGACCAGGGTTCAAACTTTGTAAGTTATGTTTTTGTTTCATTTTGAGTATAATGGAAAATGTGTATGCAAGCCTTCATGGATACCCTCTGGGTTTTAAATCTAGCCTCCATTTGCATTTTGCTTGTGTTTGGCTTTAATGCGTTAAATGTTGAATGGTCTGGAGCCGAACTCTTTGTGAAATTAATATATGATTGTTTAAAATGCCTGTGTGTGATATTTATGGTATATCTTGTTGGGTTAGCCGTGAAGCTAGATGGCATAAATGAACACTCTCCATGTAAATTAATGTTAATGTATTTTCGTACCCATTTATTTCTTTAAAGAGTTGTATAATAGTATTTGTTTGTTCTTTTAAAATATTCGGAACGAGTCCATCGGACTCGATCCCGGCACAATCATGCTCTAAGTGGGTGGAGTCACGCAACGTGAATGAAATTAACACTATACTAAAATTTCTTAGTTTCATTGTTTAATAATAACTGCGTCTAAAAGGCTTGTGTAATGTGGAGGAGGCCCACGGGCTCGACTTCATATTAATGTTAAAGCTATAGATGATTAAATCATTGGCAATATATATATATTTTTATATGTTAACAGTTTTCGAAACCCCTAGGGTTTGATCATGGATGATAGAAAATGCATGATTAAATTCTTGTATAGTGATTATATAGTTGTTTTAGTTGTGTAAAAGGTATAAAGTTTTGATAATAAACCTATTGTTTGATTTGTTTGGATATGAAAGCATATTTATATAAGCACGTAGGTATGAACATTGGGATTAAGGGCACGAGCTGACGATAAATCATTTCCCCATCATACCAATGCATAATCACGAGAGTTTTGTCCCTGGTTTGAGCCCTATAATCACAAATATTAATCCTATATTGATAATTATTATTTGTATTATTATTATTTAAAAACAATAATATATGTTTAAATTTCTGCCTAGGTTAATAATTAAATAACAGTCAACACATCTAAAAAATTCTATCGGGTTATAATATCAGAAAATTTATTTAAAAGGTTCATGAAACCATAACATTTACTAACAGTAACCAACATTAATGTTTGTTATTCAACATCCTAATTCTATTGTAGTAAATAAAAATATTAGCAGCTTTAAAAGACAAAATAATAAATTTGAATACTCAAACTATATTACAATAAAATGTATAGTGTAATACTTTCAATAAAAAAAATAAAAAATTAAATATTTTAATTTTGTTATAATTAAATATAAACATGAACAATTTCCATAACCTTAATAACAATTTCAATATCTTAACTATACTTTATAAAATGAAACAAAAATATTTTCATTTAGCATAAATTAAGTAGATACCTCCTAAAAAAATACCTAGTTGCATTTCTTTTGCAAAAAATTTTAGTTACATGAGTCAATAAAAATTATTAATTGAAAGATTAAGAAATGAACAAGCTGAAATAAAGAACTTATCTGGTATCCAATCAACTTGCTATGGAACAAGTTTGTTCCTCCCAACCTTAGATTCCATAAGTATTTATAACCTCTCAACCCTTGTGAAAATCACCCTCAAGCAAGACAAAGCTTACTAAAGGACAATGACTTAGGGAAAGTGTGAGAATGTAAACTTGAGATCAAGTAGACTTGCCAATAGGACCTCTTTAATCGGCTCTGTGGCTCCCAATGATAATTTTAGGGGTGAAATTTAGCCCATGGGCTATTTTTCCATGTTTTTGCCCAAAAAATGATTCACCAATTTTCATTATTTGAAGCCCTATTTCGCCCAATTTTGATGGGGTAAACTTTTTTCACTCTAAAAATCGCCAAATTATTAGATAATCTATATAAAATCCTTAGAAATTGAAATAGTTTTAGAAAAATATCACCAAATATTGTATAGTTTACATTTTAAGAATTGGTAAGATTCACCAAGGTTTATACAATTTTAAATAAGTATGGGTCCTTAAAATTCTTCTTCATTCCAGCATAAATCCAAACCCCAAAATAGTGATGGGATAAATACCGAGTGCTCAACATGATAACTAGGGTGGACCTATACTTTGGCAATGGGAAGACATTCCTCCTACAATCTCCCTTATCTATTGTTCATTCTTAACTTGCTTGACAATTTTTACATAATGGCTTCCTCTCTGTTTTTGGCTAGAATTTTTTGCAGAATTATAACTTCTTAGGAAAATAGTAAGCAACATCTTTCTTTACTTCCTCTTCTTTTTATTTTTTCTTGGTTTGGGGAAAAATAGTTAAGGTTTTATTTTAATTCCTCACATTTCTTTAAATTCATAAATTATTATTTTTCTCAACTTTCCTTCCATTCCTCTTCATAAGTTTTTAATCACTCTTTTAAGTCATATTCCCTAGTAAGCTTGGTCTCTGTTTTAACAAGTTGTCTCATAGCAAGTTAGTGGCCAAGATTATAAAATAAATGTCACTTTAATCACATAAAGTGTTATTTTTTCGATGATTCCTAGCATCAAACATAGTTCTAAGTCTTCCCAACTTATTTCAAAAACATAATCAAGTCTTCTTAAGTTATTTATTGGGGGTAAGTTCTCGAGACATTACATTTTCTTAGATTGAAACATTCCCCAATGGTTTTGCCACATTGTGATTTTCATCTAAGTTGACTTATGTTAAATAGATATGTTGCTTAATGGTTATGTAACGTGGCAAACCATTTGTAACCAAGCCCACTGTGTTGAATGTCACAATGCAACATAAACATTGATAAATATCACAAATTTAACATATCCCTTGATGAACATTTTTGTAGCATTGTAATGTCCAGAAAGGTTTATTTCATATTATGACATTCATGAAGGATTTTGTGACATTGCGATATTTGTCAAGGGTTATGTCCAATTTGACATAAGGGTTATGTGAGATTACAATGTCCATAAATGGTTATGTCCCATTATGACATTCATGAATGGTTATATTAAATTATGACATTCATCAAGGGTTCTATCACGTTGCGATGTTTGTAAAGGGTTATGTCACATTGTGAAAACCATCAAAAGTTATGTCAAATTTGACATAAAGGTTTTACTGTATTGTGACAATCCTCAAGAATTATGTCAAATTTGTAATCATTCTTATGTCATATTATGATGTTCAATGAGATTTATGTTCAACTTCAACTGTTTCATCAAGGATCAAATTCGTAATGATTTTTAATTGTTATAAAAATCATCATATAAAGTGATTTCCAATCAATAGTTCAACTTATGAGAGAAAGCTATCCTAATTTAAAATCAACTCGACATTCTAAAGAATATGATTAACTATGAATAAAATACAACTAGATGTCGATATATTATTTTGAAAGCATATTGATTGTCAACCTCACTTGTCACAAATCTCATCATGAATTGTATGTTTAACATGGTAATAATTGTTTTTCTTTCCACATGAATTTAAAAAAACAGTATATTATACACGATTTTTCCAAACCATATTGCAATATTATTATGTTTGTCCTCAAAATAAGCATTTCACTGTAAAAATATCTTTGGATATAATTATTTTTAGAGTCCATTAAAGTCCATAATTAAAATATCTTTGGATATAATTATTTTTAGAGTCCATTAAAGTCCATAATTACTTGTAGATTCTAATGAATACAGATCACAAGCTATGATCTATAATCAACCAATGCATAGTAGGTATTGATGTTTTTATTAAATTAAATAGACTTCGAATTCCGTCAATACAAATATGATGAAAGTGCAACCAATGAAAAGTAGGCATTGATGTTTTTATTAAATTAAATAGACTCCCAATGCCGTCAATGCAAATTTAATCAGAGTGCAACATTATAGAATACCATTGCAAATACTTGCAGCCAAGAATGCGTTGGGGATCTATCATAACGTGGTTATGTAGATTTAGAAAAAATGTAAATATCACATGGTTTTCAATTTCTCAAAATCTAAATTGCCAATATAATGACAAGATATGAATTTAACCTACTTACTACTACGAATTTGGACTGCAACCAGATTTGCTACATATAAAAATCAGAATTCTAGCATATGCATTCGATATTGTCGAATTTAAATTACAAATGGACGAGTGATCATTCTTTATGCAAGCCTTTCAGGTTTCCAAGACACAACAAATCCAGAAGAAATCCACCTTGACATAGCACATATACAGTAGTGGAAACCAAAATGACCATGACTGGAAACTTAAACCATGAGGAGATATGGAAATTGGCTAGAACCTATATAAAATGTTTGGGAAAATTGAGATAGTGGCTGGGCACATCCACCACTAGCAAATGGATCATTTCAAGTGCAAAGGGAAATGTAATTGAAATTCAATCATTACAAAACCTATTAATCAACCTTATTAATGACTAATAACCAATACCATAATGGCAAGAAAGTAATCACATTTAATCCTTACCTTCAATTTAAAGAGAGGATTAAGAATATTTTTATTTCATTAATGTCATCAATATATTTTTTTCCAGCAGAAAAAACCATACAAATGTTATTCATATTAAGTCAAAAGGTACATGATGATCCAAATCTTAAGGAAGACTCAATCGAGAAGTAGCAAAAAATCTTGCCTACCTATAAAAAAAAAACAACAGGCTGCTAATACTATCACTCATAAGATGATGTCAAAGAAACCATATCATTTTTTCCAATAGTTCATGACATAAAGACTCCAAAAATATACAACTTCTCAAAAAAAGTTCAATGATCCCAAGTCCAAGACATGAGAATTATGAAATTCCTTGCTCAGGGCCTCCTTAGAAAGTTTATCTTCCAAGAGATTGTGTTTTGTGTAAATATGCTCTAATGAGATGTTACTAAAGAGGTGGGTAGTTGCTCCATTGGATTACAGATAAAACTTTGAGATTGTATTCATCTTGAGCCCATTTTATGGTGACCCTAGAATCCCCAAAGATCTTGAGATCATCAATACCATAGACACTAGCCACCTTCAATACACACCACAGTGCAAGGAGCTATGCCTTCATGTTTGTCTCGGCCCCTCAATTAAGTCTCAATGAAAAGTAATGAGATTCATTCAAGAAAATAGCACCACGAGTTGCACATAATCCATCTTGAGCAACACCATCGATAAAGAGAGTAGGACAATTGAACTATGGATCAAATGATCCAATTCTTTTTATGATTAAAGGCTCCTGATCTCTGAAGATGGATTGGTACACACTCAGAATTTGAGAGGCTGTCTTCTCGATACATGGCTTCTGATCTTCAAACACAACCTTGTTTCTAGTGAAACAAATAAATCAGGAGATAATCACCCGCATAAGAGAATGAACTTTGCATTCCCGAAACCAATTAAGAGTGCATATATCAAAATTTTCATTTTCCCAATCCTTAAGATATTTAATGCAGAGTAGATGTTCATCCATATTTGTCTAGTGAAATTGTAGGTCACGAGAAGATGATTTGTAGATTCAACATCAATATTACATAACGAACATCTGTTAGGGACATTCCATCCCCTTTCAATAAAGTTATCCTGCCAAAATCTTTTAAACCACCACTGTTGAGGGCTATAATGCCTCAATTTTATGATAGCATTATAGGTTGTTTTAGTCGTAATATCACCAGTTCTGGGGTTTCCTGACCACTTGATTGTAGCCCTGCTATTAGAAAGTCTGCACCCCGCAGAATCTAGAAGGGTGAAATAACTGTTCCATTCCCATTCAAACTTACCTGAGAAACCAAGGTTTGAGGCTTTGATCGAGTAAGAATTTCCATTCAGAAGACTTTTATTCTTCACTCTATCTAGTGTAGTAAAATCATTATCTATTAAGAAAACTAAAATTTCATTGGCAAAGTAAAATTTTCTTCCAAGCCCAGAATTGGGTCAATATCCACCAGAATTTGTCTCCCCGAGCCCACTTGCCATTGAAGGTCTTTTGATATCGAGTTGAATACATTCATAAATCCTTTCCAAATTGTAGAAACATTGCTTACTCTTTTGATAGGAATCCTGAGCCAATTTGTAATATCTTGCTTAATATATTTCACAGCCAGAACATTCGACCAAAGAGAAAATCCAAAGAAACCCCTCCAAAAACCTTTGAGCCTAAGAGCCTTACTAAAGAAATCCATATTCTTCAATCCCAGCCATCCGAGCATTCTGGAAGAGTATATTTTCCCATCTTGCCATAATCAAACCTTTACCTTCTTTGCCTCCACACCATCAGAAATTTGAACAAAGTTTCCTGATAGAATTCAAAACTAAGCTTTGGGATTTAAATAACGAAAGCCAATACACAAGAATATGAGTAAGGAAAGCCTTTACAACAGTGAGACAACCTCCTATAAAGAACAGTCTATGATTCCAAGAGTTAATTCTACTTTCTATTTTCTTAAAAAGCCAAGATCAATCCTTCACTCTAGAGTTATTAGGCTTCAATGCTTGATATGAGGTTGTCGTCCATATCTCCTCATGGTTCAAAATTTAAATAAAATATATAAATTATTTAAAAGTATGCTCAATACTCTTATAATGTTAAGGAAAACGCGTAGACTTAATGCTGGACAAAAATCGAACCACGAAGGTCATGACTGAGCCAACAAAGGTACAATAAGTGTCATGAACACATATAGATTATAAGTGTCATGAATAAGTTATCTCTTGCTTATTCTAGATGTTTACTTGTAATCAGATGTTATTGTCTATGTTTCAGCTACCTGTTATTTTCTTGTAAAATGGATTGATTATTTCAAATTTTGAACCAAAATCATAAAATCAATCTAAACAGTACACTTATCCCATCTTGCTTCAATCTAAGAAAAGCATAAATGATAATTCACCCCAAATTCTAAGATATAAACACATATAGATATAATTATCTATTTACTTCTGGGCTAACTATTCATTACAATTAACTATAACTTTATGAAAAGTGACTTGCATTCTCTGGAAATTCAGATTAAGATAACTATAACGATTAATCTAAGGTGAAACTTTAAATTTTTTAGAAAAAGTTTTTTCAATAAGCAAAATATTTTTTATGGTACTTTATAAAATTAAAATTAAGATAAATCTATATTAGTTATAATGATAATAACTATCTTTTTAAATTACATGCATGCATAACTCATAGTAACTAACGTTCTAACTCAAGACATTTAACTCGGGTTATGGATGACCTATTCCTCTTGATATATACTACATATTGATTTACCACGGTTCTAGTCGTCTTTAGACTTTGCATTTAGGTTGGTTTGTAATTCTGGGCAATTCTGAAATTATTTTTTCATTCATCTCATTCACCCTCCTTGCTTTCGCCATCGTCAACAACCTAAGAAAGATCCCCCCTAATGATGACATGAATCGCCTAGGGGTACCCGCACGAAGCTGGTACCCAAAATAACCGCAACAACAACGCGCAAGCGGAAAAAATAAAACGACGTGCACGCGCCTCCAATGGCACGCACACGTCTCTTCTTCGGCAATGCCAAACGTCCATGTGGTTTAGCCCACGTGGACAAAAGGGGCGCGCACGTTCCTTTGACGCATACGCACAAAATGGTGTGCATGTGTTAGTGGCACGTGCACGCCTCTATTTTTTTATAAAAAAAAATAGAGCTCACGGGTTTGTAATTTTCGACAGACCCGTGAGCCCGATCTCAAACCCACGAGCACACTGTCAACCCTGCGAACGAGTCTTCGTGCACCCAAATCGTCCTCAACACCAAGAAATCATCCCTACACCACGGTGCCATCCATTTCTCGAGGTAGGTGCTCCTCAAAGCACAAATTTGTGTTTATTTTGGTTTTCCATTTGAATTTGAATTTTTAAAAAAATTTACAATCCATTAAAAAACCAAGGAAATTTAATTGTAGGCCATCTACACCTAACAAGATGTCAGACACACCTAAACCATCTGATGAAACCAATGAAACCTGACCTCCAGAAGACAATATGAGAACGGACAATGAACCCAATGAAAACCCCAAAGATCAATTACACCAATTTTTAAATCAATTGAGGGCACTAAGTAATGAATTGAACAGTACCAAGGAACCCTCTCCGGTTTCCTTGCCTTCATCACTTCAAGACATTATTGAATCAATCAATATTGCACACAGTGAGATAACAAACTTGATCCAATATAGGGCTTGAATGAGGGAACACTACTCCATTGGGTTGTACAAAGAGTAGATAAAAGACCTCAACATCACAAAAGCCTAGTTGTATAGCAACTTCGTAGTTCCCTCAACAGGACATCCTCCAGCTATGATGAGGGCTTGGGTTTGCATGGACGGGTGCAGTTACCAGCCATGGAGAGATAACTGGAGAAAGAGGTGGCTCATGGTGTTTGACAAGCCCCTGTGCAACAATTTGGAGGTCCCACAGCGTAAAATCTCCATAAAAAAAAAATTTGTTATTCTTTCTCTTCACGATGAATAAATACTCATTGGATCTATGTGAACACACACTCATAAATAATTAATACATTCGTATACCCTCAAGTTCTGTCCCTTGTATTCTCCTACTGATTAGAAGGGTAAAAGGTTGACATGCCACTTACTTAGCTATTGCTAACACTACCTTGTATATTGATTTTCAGGTGTACCTTATGCTACCGGAACTCCTTATGATGCAGGTAACCGGGTTATGAGATCAAGGTATGCATTAAACCTATTTCACATTTACATGGTCCTCTCTATATGGCTACTTGTGAATTCCCTTTGTGTTAATGCAATTCGCAACATGTAAATAACCATTTTAACAATGAAATGAACCACAATTTACAAGATTTAAATGATTATCATAAACATTCTTAAATTACATTCTATTGATTCTCAACATATTAATAACCATTTTAACAATGAAATGAAACACAATTTACTAGGTTTAAAGGATTATCATAAATGATTTTAAATTACATTCTATTGACACTCAACAATAAAGTGATCGAATCATTTCTCTAAACAACACAATGTAAACCTTTTAGATATATGTTACCATAACCCCTCAACATGGTTTTGATCATTCAAAGTCCTATCTTATGAAGGTATTGATAATAGCACACTACACGGTTCGTTCACCTCTATGATGTTGAAACCTTAGCTTATACCCCTCGCTCATTGTAATGTGTAGGGAGTTCATATGACAATTAAAATGCAACGTACGAGGGTTGTTTGAACATTAAATTTTTGCAGCGTATCAGGTGTACTCCAAACCAACCAGCAAATGCTCTATCGGACTTGCCATGTGACACCATAAATTGTAATTGCTTGCGATGGTGCCACCTGCACCTCAACAGGTTACCTGTACTGGGGTAATTCAGAACTTTTTAGACTGGCCATGTGACTTCACTTATGGTAATTGACAGCGAAGGTGCCACCTGCACCTTGGAAAAGATAGGGTTTGGTTGTCTTTTTGGTTCCTGGAAAGTAATAATCTCTTCAACACTTGTTCATCCTTCTACGGTTGATCACTCGCAGGCTTTCGAATAAGGTCCTGTAACGGGTAGCTTTAACTCTATGATTTCTCCTTTGACAGAGTGTTGCTTATCGACTTGAGAAATTGCAATTTGGTGAGTGGTCCTTATCTTGATTAGTGTATCAGAGATAATTATTTTCTGAAACTGTCTACTGACCCAGCTCTTTTAATTGTCTGCTAAAACATGCTTGAAGTTTGGTTGATGACCAGGACCCTTTGCTTACCGAGTTCAGATTGATGGTGAGCAAAACCCACGATTTCATTAGTGGATACGAGTCTGACCTATCTACCTTAGCATTTAAATGGATCTTTGTAACAGAGTGGAGGTTTAATTCTATGCACCCTACGATATCTGCTTCCAGTCACTTCTTCTCAACATCTCGGAGGTAACTACATAATGCCACGGTTTAGCATTCTTCCTTTGTTTTATTATTTGAAGCGGTCCTTTGTCATTTGATAATAACGCATTGTTTGCTTACGGTGGTAGGTATCTCTAACTTGGAACGGCGCAGATTAAAGAGGGAAATTTTCTGTCTGGTAAGTGGCATTGCTCCATCACCCTCATACCAGGACAGGAACAACCTGGGCAAGAACCCTTCCCAATCGACAACGAGAGTTTTGATTTTAATCATGGTTAGTTTTTTCGAAGCTTCAATGGTTCGAGGCGGCCTAGGGTTTTCTAATTCCGAACCCTCTGTAATAGCTAGTTTCATACTATTTCATTTACGACAATCTAGACTTTAATGAAGGTTGAAGAAGGCGTAATGAACCATCTAGTTTTCGGTTTAGAGCTCTTATTTGGTTGCATCTTAAATGGAGTTTAAAATAGAATACTGAAAATAAATGGGATTAAGTTCAGAACTATCTATTTTTCGATTCAGAGCTCTCGTTTTGTTGTATCAAAATAACCTTACTGTCCTTAAATAGAATATTGAATTTACATGGGATTAAATTTCAGAACCATCTATTTTTCGATTCAGAACTCTCATTTTGTTGTATCAAAATAACCTTACTGTCCTTAAATAGCATACTGAATTTACAAGGGGTTTAAGTCTCATGGTTTCATGCCCTCTGCATTTTTAAATAATGATTGTGGTACTCACATGATTCAGTTTTGTATCATTCTAGTTTAAATGGTAGTGATGTTTTATGGCGTTCACATCTCATATATGAAATGAAATCTTGTCTGGGGAGTACGTAATCGGGGTCTAATTGTTTTTATATTCTTCTTTTCCTTTTCTTGTTGTTTAGACGCCTTCCAGGAATATCTTTATCTACCAGGGATTTGAGACCCAAAACCTTTGGAATCTGTCTGTTAGATCCCATCCCTATACAAGATTTTCTTGGAAAAGACACGCAGCCAACCCTAGGATTAGAGGATCAAACCTGAAATCTGTGCTAAAAGATAGAGTTTACTTTACATGCCTTCCAGGAAGATCTCCTACTAGTTCAATTCGACAGGGGTTACGCAAGTCTGCACTATCGTTTTTTTTGTTTTTTTTCCCTTATAACAATACAACGGATGTACAATATCAATCTAAATTTAACTTTGGCTGCAATGCTACCCACTTTTACAACAGTAATAAAAAAAATAAAACAAGAGAATTCATAGCAACCGTAAATAACAATAGGGTAATTTGTATAAATATGAATAGACTATACCCACTCGCAGACAATCAGAAATTTCGAGGACATAGTTATATAGTTACCTACAGGGGTCAAACCTTTGATCGAACCAACATCAATGATTCTGTAATTCAATCTTTGAGAGTAATTTATAATTATCATTCATTACATTTATCGCTAGTTTTCTGGATACAAACGCAGATCGAATTTACCCGTCTTAAGTTAACTAAATCTAACATTACTGATGGCAGTATAACTAACAGTTCCTTTATACATAAAATCTTATTCAAAATAATCTGAACAAAGTAAAATAATAGGAAAATGTTGAAAGTCTGTAATCAGAAAACCTGGGACTGGTGACCTGAGTGAAGTCGGAACAGCCACGTTCCACCCAACCGTAGATTAGGTACAAACACCAGGCCTGACCGTAATCACCCCCGAGCCAGATGCATGCATGAAAAGTGTGGACAGTTAACCTCGAAAACTCAGTCACAATTCTGGAATCCCTTGCCTAACACAGAGTGCTCACACAGCAAGTATAATCCTCTCTGGCATACTAAGCAGCGTCCTGCCTCCCACATATGCCCTTCCTTTATAGTTTTGCCTAGGTCTTACCATTAGCAGCCAATTCCTCATGGAATTTTCGCACCTAAGTAAATCCCTGATTTTCAGGGTGTGTCTAGTGTCTTAAAAACACTTCTGACACCTGTTCTGGTTTTCCCAAGGTTAACTCTCACTTGTCCCCCACTTTTCCATGCATGATCTCCTCATTTAACTTGGCTGTTCCTGTTCATTTTTTTTTTATTAAAGACAATAATTTAAATCAAATTTGTTTCTTACAACTGTCCTCCTAGGACTTATTCAGCAGATTTCTCATCTAGCCCCCTTATTGAAATGAAATTCATAATGATAACAATATATAAAAAGAAAAAATAATGTCCAATTATTATTTGGGGAACATCACACACAGTATATCGTTCAGAAATTATGGGCTAAGTTTGAGCTAGGGTACCATGTCAACTATTTTGACATCACTGAGTTTCAGGGTGTCAGTCTTGGCTCTGCCTAAGATCGACCTCAGGAGCACCGCAACCCACTTAGAGGACCTCCTGCACCCAGGAGAGAGCCAAAACCCCCTCCTCAGCCACCCGGGTTTTGTAGCAGTCTAGATGAGATTCATGACTCCGTCAGACATGCCACACATGACTTGTTTAGACATACCAAATTTGTTGCCATGTCTTCTCAGAGTCGGGAGGACATCGATGAGACATATACAGCTGGACAGTCTATGGGTGGTGGCCGAGACATGCCAGGTACAGATGGAACCCAAGCAGGGCCTTCTAGTTCTGCTGGAACAATGACACATCATTGTTCTCACTGTGGTCATTCTTGTGATGGTGATACGCAGCACCATGCCACAGGGAGCTTCATGGATCAGGTTTGCTATTGTTTTATTTAATGTTCAAGTAATTGTTGTATTTTATTTGATATCATATTGTTTAATATATTTAACTTTGAATTACACATTGTTGACTTGATTTGTTTTAATGTTTAGTTATTCGATGTCGGGTCTCCATCCCCCGGGTGGGAGGACGTCGGTTCCTTTGACCTTCATGGAGCCATGGCGGCAACAGAGGAGATTGTGGCACCATACACATAGGTCACTTCTTTACTTTGAATAATTAGATCCAGTTACGAGTAATTTGTGTACAGTAATTACAAATTAATTAGCACTGAGTAATTACCATATTATCATCGTATTTTACAGTTGCGTTTATAATATTGTCTAATTTATTTGAGAGATATAGATTTGTATAATCCCACCAAAAAAAAAATGAAACCTTATAAAACATGAAAACGTAAGAAAACTATAAACATTTGTCCATGTTCACTTTAGGCATCCTAGACCTCTAATGATTATACAAATGGGAGAGAAATTTCCAAAATCTGTCATTCTTACTTGACCAATGATGAGCCCGCAACTGGGGTTTTGGTGATGCCCGCCGTGTCCTTCATCATCACACTACCATCCAATGCTTGCTTGCTCTTCCTGTGCTTGACCAATGCCATGTGTGTTATTGTTTCTTTTCTATTTGTCACCATGTCATCGAAGTTATCTTTCCCATGTACTCTCCTTGTCCAAATCATCCTCAAATGACCATAGTATGGGTCATTTGACTCTTGGCTCAATAGGTGTGCCAATTGCTCCAATTCCCATCACCTTGTCCACCAAATCAACCTTTGCTACCATGCCCTTGTGCCATGTGTTCTTCAAGATTAAAATTTGAGAATATATTAGCATGGTAATTATCACTTCCCCCGTATTCTATTAATAGGTTCTTTTAATGGTAAAGGTGGTCAAATCACTTCTATGCTTTTGCTAACTTTGTTGCATCAATTGAGTTCACTGAGATGTTGTACTTGTCACTTTTGCATCCACCGAGACCAATAGGAAACCTATTTATTGCTATGAATTTTCATTGCATTGTGCAAAACTCTCAGGAAAAAGAGAATCATAGTGGCCAAGCTTCTAGAAATTCAAGAACCTGATGTTTCTCATGTCCTTATTACCCTAGTTTATTATCACAGGATCTCCAATTTATTCTAATACTTGAGACTGAAAGTAATCATACTACTACTCCTAGAACATGCTATTAGGAAAGACATATAAACAATGTAAAACAACTTATCACATGTATTGTCACTAAATTTTTTGAAAATGATGTAAGGCCCATAAGGAAGAGTAATAATCTTACAAATATGGTCTATGGGTCCTTGCTATTATCTTGATTCAAATTCAACTTGGTAAAATATTTGGCATCAAGAATACTCATTTAACTCATTTCACTCAAGATTTCTTTGATTTCAATCAAGTGATATCATTCTGACAACATAGCTATTCAATCAAGAACACATAATTACTCATTCAATGAAAAAGAACGTGGAACATTCAAGCTTGTAAGTAAGTTAATCATGAAAAATATTTCTCTTTCTTCCTTTTTCTAATGATCAACACTCTAAAGTGTATTAAATAACATGCACACTAACTTAACTGCTATTTAGCACCTCTTTGCAAATTTAAACAATGAGATGCCATTTTATTTGATGATGTAAATGTTATGGAAATAAAGGGACTCAAGATCCTCACTCTAGGGATGCAAATACTTTTCCACTGGGTGGATCAAGCTTGTAGGAAACTACATATCTATAAGAAGACATAAAAACCCAGGAACTCTTCATCAAGAACCAAAACACATTGCATAGGTTTCCAATTCAAATTTATAAATGGACATGAATTCGCTTATGAGGCATTGAACATCTCTCT
The DNA here is from genome assembly GCA_027924585.1 of Larix kaempferi. Classification (NCBI taxonomy): domain Eukaryota; kingdom Viridiplantae; phylum Streptophyta; class Pinopsida; order Pinales; family Pinaceae; genus Larix; species Larix kaempferi. Next base: position 25,248,436 of record BSBM01000030.1, on the reverse strand, counting down.
AGGGCCAAAGGAAAAGCTCACCTACTCATGGGGATGACTCTAGAAAAGGAAAAGCTCACCATGTCACCTTCTATGCCCTCTCACCTTATTTAATTTTAATTTCATGCCATGCCAACTTCCATCCTTTCAGAATATTGAATATCATCTAACTTGAATATAAATTAATTCAGTCATGTTTTTTAAGTACCATCATTGTCATTCTCATTTGCATTTTGTTTAATATTGTTAATATTGCTTTTATAAATTCAATCTAAAAATTGTAGTGTTCGCACAGGTGTCCGCGGGCTCCAGTGACCCGCCACAGCCACCGAGGACTAGCAGTTCTCCCCGTGCACAGGTATTGTGTGTATTAAAGCATAAATTTAATTTCAGAGACGATGACTTGTCCATGTATATTGATATTTGTGTATATTAAACTATGATGTTATAAATGTGTATGCAAGTGCAACCACCTCGACCTACCTGTGTCGTTATTCCTCCCTCTCTGACCTTTAGGCCACCCTATATGCCATTTGTATCCCCCGGCATACATGCCCCATTCCCCAACTCCTTCCATCGAGCCCCCCACTTCCATATAGAACCACAGTTCCATCCATCTCCCCCTTACGTATCATATCCAGCTCCACTTCCGTATCAGTTTTCCATGTTCCCACCCTCCCCCATCCGACCACGGCACACCACCCATCCATAGTCACCCATCCCTCTACCGCAACACCGACCTCATCCCCCCCCCCACATTCCCCCACCACACTCTCTTCCCCTTCCAGGGTGCCCCGATCCATACTACAGCCAGTTGGCGTTTATAACCCTAGATGTCCATCTCCACTTCGCCCACCCCAGTCCATGCATCCTCTTGCCACCCCCCCTTCTTCCATTGTTCCCCTTAGTGGTGTAGCCACCGTTGATGTGGCTACATCCTCCCCTTTACTGTCCACCCTAGCATCAAAGTAGGACGTCCATCCGACTCCTCCATCCGCCAGCCCCGAAGACCAGCCGATTTTGTTCACGGTGAGATTGACTAGTTTATGAAAATCTCGTTCAATTTTAATGGAAATTACTATATGCATCTAGTTTCAGCATTGATCTGATTGTTCTAAATGTTGCAGGGTGGCATTGCTGAGAGATTTGGATCAAGGAGGAGGCAGACCCCCTCACGACTTACAGTCTCGTATGCGGTGAGTTATCCAAGATTTGAAAACTATTTTTATTTTGAAATTATGTTTTATACTTGTATAATTGCCAAGAAAAGTTGACATATTATTGCTGTCGTTTTAGGGCTTAGGGGGACGTGCTCAAAGACGGTAGAAGGACCCAACTTCCTCTAGCACAAAGAAGAGGAAGATTGATTTTGGAGATGCACCTTGGAGGTCCAAGGGTGGGCAGGAGGATTGAGTGACTCTCCTATGTACACTAGCCACGATGTGGCATTTTCAGCACAAGTTTCCATATTTTGTATAGGGCACCATGGGCCATATTTTGTATAGGGCACCAGTTTCCTTTTTTTGTACGAGGCACGAGTTTCCCTTTTTTGTATGAGGCACGAGTTTCCTTTTTTTGTACGAGGAACGAGTTGCCATTATATAGATGCTGGGAACGATGTTCCATTTTTCAAAAAAGTGTACATGATTGGATCATTTTTTAATATTAATATATGGATCTGCACTTTTTTATATGAGTTTATATTTGAGTACATTTTTGCATACATGATTTTGTCTTCGATTCACAACTCTCATATATGGATCAGTGTTAATTGCATGTTATTTGAATGGTTATTATTTCACAAATTTGTCTTAAGCAATTACACACAACATATCCTAAATGTTTATGGTTTATTGAATGAATGTTTACAATCATCTAATCATTTACATTCTAGAAGTTACCAAACATGTTTAGGAGGACACATGCTTGCAAGCCTCAAATAATCTTAGTACAGGTGCACTTAGTTGGCCCATTTATCCATGCAAACAAGGCACTCTATATTTAGAGTCGTACACTCTTAGGATACCCAAACCCTAGCACTAAACCATCTTCTTCATCCTCACCATCACCATCACCATCACCATCACCATCACCATCAATGTCTTCAACGTCACCACCATCTTCATCTCTAACTCTAACCCTAATTCAATTTCCTTCTATAACTCTATCCCTAACCCTCACCCAAACCCTAACACTAAACCATCCTCTTCATCCTCACCATCACTATCACCATCACCGTCACCATCACCACCATCATCATGTCTTCATCATCATTGTTAACTCTAACTCTAACCCTAATTCAATTTCATTTGATAACTTTATCCCTAACCCTCACCCAAACCCTGGCACTAAACCATCTTCTTCATCATCACCATCACCATCACCATCACCGTCACCATCACCATCACCGTCAACGTCTTCATCATCACCACCATCTTCATCATCATCATTAACTCTAACTCTAACCCTAATTCAATTTCCTTCTATAACGATAGCCCTAACCCTCACCCAAACCCTATCACTAAGCCATCTTCTTCATCCTCACCATCACCATCACCATCATGTCTTCATCATCATCATTAACTCTAACTCTAACCCTAATTCAATTTCCTTCTATAACTCTAGCCCTAACCCTCACCCAAACCCTAGCACTAAGCCATCTTCTTCATCCTCACCATCACCATCACCATCACCGTCACCGTCACCATCACCATCATGTCTTCATCGTCATCATTAACTCTAACTCTAACCCTAATTCAATTTTCTTCTATAACACTATCCCTAACCCTCACCCAAACCCTAGCACTAAGCCATCTCCTTCATCCTCACCATCACCATCACCATCACTGTCACCGTCACCATCATCATCATGTCTTCATCATCATCATTAACTCTAACTCTAACCCTAATTCAATTTCCTTCTATAAATCTATCACTAACCCTCACCCAAACCCTAGCACTAATCCATCTTCTTCATCCTCACCATCACCATCACCATCATTGTCACCATCACCATCAGCATCATCATCAACGTCTTCGTCATCACCACCATATCCATCATCATCATTAACTCTAACTCTAGCCCTAACTCTAACTCTAACTCTAGGTTCCTCATCAACATCTCCATCATCATCATCTTCTCCATCGTCATCATCTTCATCACCATCACCATCACCGTCACCATCACCGTCACCATCACCATCATCATCACCATCATCATCATCATAAGTGCCCGGCGGACGATTTTGTAGAGTTGACCTCCGTGTGCAAAAATTGCACACTCCCTCTCTTAGCAAAACCCTAGTTTCCAAGCTGGATGTACAAGATGGCACCAGCGCCATGGGACTGGAGGAGAGGGGCACCCTTGGTACTATCCTGACATCCTGAATCAAATGGAGTTGACAGTTCGTCGATCGGAGCCACAGTCGTCATTCTATGGCTCATTCCGTCTCACATCCAAAAATCCTTCAGGGACACCTGCTGGATACCTGCCGGGGGCATGGAAGTCCAACCATGTAGCAAAACTGGGCACCGGGGATTGCTACAGGTGTGTCTAGGTAGGTTCTAGCTGGTAATGCTGCCCGTAAGCCCCCAGTGGACAATTTTATAGAGTTGACCCCTCTGTGCAAAAATTGCAAACTCCCTCACTGATCAAAATCCTAGTTTCCAAGATGGACATACAAGCTGGCACAGGGGCTACAGGATTGGAGGAGAGTGGCACCCCTAGCACTATCCCGACGTCCTGAATCCAACGGAGTCAATTGTTCGTCAATCGGAGCCATGGTTGTCATTCTATGGTTTGTTCTGTCTTGCATCCAAAAGGCCTTCAGGGACACCTGCTGAATACCTGTCGGGGGCATAGAAGTCCAATCGTGTAGCAAAACCGGGTTCCGGGGAGTCTTGTAGGTGTGTCTACGCAGGTTCCAACTCAAAACGCTAGCCGTAAGTGCCTGGTTGATGATTTTCCAAAGTTGACCCGAATGTGAGGGCCATCCAAATTTGCTCAAGGGGGCCATTTCTCGTCCCGAGGCCCCCGGGCGTGCATGGCCACCATGGAAAGGTCCACAATGGCCATGTGGACCTATGGGAGGTGATGGAATCCAAGACCTCTCGTCAGTTTGGCTTTCGTGGCCCTGATGCAATTCCTCCAAGTGTCCCTGAACGACCCCAAGGTGCCCAACTAGAATGCCCGTAACACCCGAACTGTAGCTCGGTTCGTGAATCCATCAATTTCGGTGGGTCCAGGATGTCAGGTTTCAACTAGGAGACTCCCCACAACGTCCCCCGAAGACTCAGAAGCAGTGCCAATGAGCCATCTCCGGAGCTATGGTTTTTCTCAGTGAGGGCCATTCCAAATTAGCTCAATGGGTGCATTTCTTGTCCGGAGGTCCCCAAGCATGCATGGCCACCGTGGACAAGTCCACAGTGGCCACGTGGACCTATGGGAGTTGACGGAATCCAAGTCCTCTCGCCAGTTTGGGTTCCATGGCCCCGGGGCAATTCCTCCAAGTGTCCCTAAACGACCCCGGGGTGGCTGACTAGAATTACCGTAGCACTTGAACCGTGGCTCGGTTCACGAATCCGTCAATTTCGATGGGTCTGGGATGTCTGGTTTCAACTAGGGGACCACCCACATTGTCCCCCAAAGACTCGAAAGCAGTTCCAATGAGCCATCTTTGGAGCTAGGGTTTTGCTCAGTGAGGGCCATTCCAAATTCGCGAAAGGGGTGAATTTCTTATCTTGAAGCCCCCGGGCGTGCGTGGCCATTGTGGACAGGTCCACAATGGCCACGTAAGTTCCCGATGGATGATTTTGCAGTGTCGACCCCTGTGTGTAAAAATTGCACACTCCGATGGGAAAGCGGCTTACAGAAGGAAATATGGTGGTTGTAGGTATCTATGCTTTTCTTCCGACGAAAATTGTAACAGGATTTCCATTTATAATACAGGCATATTTCTTACTGGTTTCATCAAGAGAAAGTATCATTTTCAATAACAAGTGGAACCAGGGAATCCTTCATTGTGTTGCATTAGCCCTTTTTTCAACATTTTTTGCTCTAGTAAGTGGTAATTCACCTCTATCATTGAAAACTTGGGTCTATAGGTACCATCCCTTTCATATTCCTCGTAATGCACACATAGTCCATCCTTATCTTGATAAACAAGAGTTTTATAATAGCTTGAATTTTTTGGGCATGGTTATCTCCCTATATTCAGTTATCTGATTGGTTGACAAGCTTGCCTGAAAATCTGTACGTTGAACTTCTTTGTTTTATTGCTGAAAATTAAAAGGGATTTTCAAGTCGCCTACAAAATGCTCCTTTGTTGAAGTATGTAAGTTCTTCCAACAACATTGATTTTGATAGTGTATCAAATGTTGCCATCCACACCAGAATTTATCTTTCATCAAAGGAGTCGCACATATTGTGGCTAACTAAATGGTCTGGGGAGCTTGGAAGTGCTGCCAAATATTATTCCATGCCTGAATCTACATAGAAGGCAATTATAAATTTAGATCCTCGAGAATGCCTGAATCTACCCAGAAAGAAATTATAAATTTAGATCCTCGAGAAGGTGAGAAACTGTATGAGTGGTTGAATCAGTATCCTAAAATTACAGAGCTTTCTATCTCAAATTTTGCTGAGTGGCTCCTAGATGTAGTATTAGACTCAATAGACAGTAAACTTGTTATCACCATTGCACATTTTTTGCATTATTCATTTGCAAATAACTATGTCTGGCCCTAAGAGCTTACCAGTCTTTGAAATAATATTACCGTAGTAGATGAAGGTGGAAACATCATTAGGGTACAAGGCACTCTGAAGTTTCTCTAACCTGCATCCAAGAGTAATTGGGCCAAGTCAATGGGCCAAGTTAATTGGGCCAAGGTGTCCTTGAATGGCCTCAGCGTGCCCGACTAGAATGCCCGTAGCACCCGAATCGTGGCTCGGTTTGTGAATTCGTTGATTCCAGTGAGTCCAGGATGGCGATTCTCAGGTAGGGGACCCCCCACAGCATCCCACGAAGACTCAAAAGCAGTTCCAATGGGACATCTCCGGAGATAGGGTTTTACTCGGTGATGGCCATTGCAGATTTGCTCGACGGGTGCATTTCTCGTCTAGAGGCCCCTAGGCGTGCATGGCCACCGTGGATAGCTCCACAATGGCCACGTGAACTTGTGGGAGGCAACGAAATCCATGTCCTCTCACTGGTTTGGGTTTTGTGGCCCCCAGGCAATTCCTCCAAGTATCCCTGAACGGCCCTGGGGTGCCCAACTAGAATACCCATAGCACTTGAACCGTGGCTTGGTTTGCGAATCCATCAATTTTGGTGGGTCTGTGATGGTGGGTTTCAGCTAGGGGTCCCCCCACAACATCCCCCAAAGACTCAGAAGCTGTGCCAATGAGCCATCTCCGAAGCTAGGGTTTTGCTCTGTGATGGCCATTCCAGATTCGCTCAAGGGGTGCATTTCTCGTCTGGAGGCCCGTAGGCATGCGTGGCCACCCTAGATAGGTCCACAATGGCCACGTGGACCTATGGGAGACAATGGAATCCAAGTCCTCTCGCAAGTTTGGGTTCCATGGCCCCGGGGCAATTCCTCCAAGTGTCCCTGAACGGCCCCGGGGTGCCCGACTAGAATGCCCGTAGCACCTGAACTATAGCTCGGTTCATGAATCTATCGATTTCGGTGAGTCCAAGATGACGGGTTTCAGCTAGGGGACCCCCTATAGCATCCCGCAAAGACCCAAAAGCTATGCCAATGAGCCATCTCTAGAGCTAGGGTTTTTCTCAGTGATGGCCATTCCAAATTCACTCAAGGGGTGCATTTCACGTCCGGAGGTCCCCGAGCATGTGTGGCCACCGTGGACAAGTCCACAATGGCCACGTGGACCTTTGGGAGTTGACAAAATCCAAGTCTACTCGGCGGTTTAGGTTCCGTGGCCCTGGAGCAAATCCCCGAAGTGTCCTTGAATGACCATCACTGAGAAAAACCCTAGCTCCGAAGATGTCTCATTGGCATAGCTTCCGGGTCTTCAGGGGATGCTGTGGGGGGACCCCTAGCTGAAACCCACCATTCTGGACCCACCAAAATTGACATATTCATGAACCGAGCCATGGTTCAGTTGCTACGGGCATTCTAGTCTGGCACCATGGGGTCATTCAGGGACACTTGGAGGAATTTCCCCGGGGCCACGGAACCCAAACCGGCGAGAGGACTTGGATTTCGTTTCCTCCCATAGGTCCATGTGGCCTTTATGGACCTGTCCATAGTGGCCACGCATGCCCGGGGGCCTACAAACGATAAATGCATCCCTTGAGTGAATCTGGAATGGCCATCACTGAGCAAAACCCTAACTCCAGAGATGGCCCATTGGCATAGCTTCCAGGTCTTCGGGGGACACTGTGGGGGGACCCCTAGCTGAAACCCGCCATCCCGGACCCATCGAAATAAATGGATTTGCAAACCGAGCCACTGTTCTGGTGCTACAGGCATTCTAGTTGGGCACCCCAGGGTCATTCAGGGACACTTGGAGGAATTGTCCTGGGGCCACGAAACCCAAACCGACAAGAGGACTTGGATTCCGTCACCTCCCACAGGTCCACGTGGCCATTATGGACCTACTACAGTGGCCACGCACACCTGGGGGCCTCTTGACGAGAAATGCATCCCTTGAGCAAATCTGGAATGGCCATCACTAAGCAAAACCGTATCTTCAGAGATGGCTCGTTGGCATAGGTTCCAGGTCTTCGGGAGATGCTGTGGGGGGACCCCTAGCTGAAACTCGCCATCTGAGACCCACTGGAATTGATGGATTCGTGAACTAAGCCACGGTACGGGTGCTACGGGCATTCTAGTTGGGCACCCCGAGGCCATTCAAGGACACTTGGAGGAATTGTTACAGGGCCTCCGGTCCTCGGTAACTGCTTTGAGCCAAGTGGCGTCGAACAAAATTCATGCTCCCGTGGCCTCGGTGCTATCTTGTACATCCATCTTGGAAACTAGGGTTTTGCTCAGTGAGGGAGTGTGCAATTTTTGCACACAGGGGTCAACTCTATAAAATCATCTCCCAGGCACTTACGGCTAGTGTTCCTAGCCGAAACTTGCCTAGACACACCTACAAGACTCCTCGGAACCAGGTTTTGCTACATAGTTGGACTTCTATGCCCCCGACAGGTATCTAGTAGGTGTCCCTGAAGGCCTTTTGGATGCGAGACAAAACGAGCCATAGAATGACGACTGTGGCTCCGATTGATTAACTGTCGACTTCGTTGGATTGAAGACACCGGGATAGTGCCAACGGTGCCCCTCTCCTCTAGTCCCGTGGCCTCGGTGCCATCTTGTATGTCCATCTTGGAAACTAGGGTTTTGCTCAGTGAGGCAGTGTGCAAATTTTGCATAGGGGGGTCAACTCTGCAAAATCGTCCGCCGGGCACGTATGATGATGATGATGGTGACGATGATGAAGACATTGATGATGATTGTGATGGTGATGTTGATGGTGATGAAGATGGTGACGATGGAGAAGATGATGATGATGGAGATGTTGATGAGGAACCTAGAGTTAGAGTTAGAGTTAGGGTTAGAGTTAGAGTAAATGATGATGATGGATATGGTGGTGATGATGAAGACGTTGATGATGGTGATGGTGATGGTGACGGTGATGGTGATGGTGATGGTGAGGATGAAGAAGATGGCTTAGTGCTAGGGTTTGGGTGAGGGTTAGGGCTAGAGTTATAGAAGGAAATTGAATTAGGGTTATAGTTAGAGTTAATTACAATGATGAAGATGGTGCTGACGATGAAGACATTCATGGTGATGGTGATGATGAAGAAGATGGCTTAGTGATAGGGTTTGGGTGAGGGTTAGGGCTAGAGTTATGGAAGGAAATTGAATTAGGGTTAGAGTTATAGTTAACAATGATGATGAAGATGGTGTTGATGATGAAGACATGATGATGATGGTGACATTGATGGTGATGGTGATGGTGATGGTGAGGACGAAGAAGATGGCTTAGTGCTAGGGTTTGGGTGAGGGTTAGGGCTAGAGTTATAGAAGGAAATTGAATTAGGGTTAGAGTTAGACTTAATGATGATGATGAGGATGGTATTTGTTAGCACTCCATAAATTTTGTGCTTAAATTTCTTCTGACAACATTGACGATGCAAAATAGAAGATTTTTCGTGGTGGAGGTTTCAAAACTTAGCTGAAGAAGAGGTATCTCTCCTCGGGTGTAGACACCAAAGTTGTAAAAGGAACAAGAGGTTTTATATGTTCAAGAACTCAGTCTTTGAATTTTTATGAAAGACCTAGAGGATTTTTAAACCTAAGCTAAGTATAGAGAAAGGCTTTCATAATTTTTCCATAATTGGAGGTTTTATAAAGAAGAAAAGCTTCGATATTCTATTTCCCAAAAATCAAGGAGGGAGACTAAGGCTTTATAAAAATGGTAAGGCTAAAACTTTAATTAAAGTTTTTAGCCTAAGGTTAGTCATATTTTTAGTTGGGCCAATAGTGAAATAAAGTTTGAGCAAAATGTATTAAGCGCCCAACACCAAGGGCTTTACCATGAGACCAAGCGCCAAGCCAAGAACGACCAACATAGCCTCCATCTTCCAAACACAAGCCTTTCTTTCATTATTACTTGGTATGTATTGAGGGCATCGAGGTATATAAAGAATGAAAAGAAACTTTTTGCTGTGCATGTGGGATAAAGCCTCCAGAGTTAAAAATGAAAAACAAAAATGTAGATAAGTCAAGTTTCGGCAACTGTCGTTCTCGTCCACCTTTTCTTGATTCTATTACTTCACTTACACATTCTCTTCTAAAAGAAATGGAATTGCAAGTTACTCCTTGATTTCAGTAATTAAATGCAAAATGAGCATTATAAAAAGTCCATGGTAGGGGCAAAGTTCTCTAAGATCAGAAATCAGAATTCAATAAGACAAATAACAATAGCGCCAATGGTAGACCAAATTTCACTAGTCTTGGTGGTCTTCACTATAGCGGTGGTGTTCTTACTGCTATACCTGATTCTCAGGTGATGGAATTTTCATGGCAACCGAAAAACATCAAGAAATGCATCTTCCTCCTGGTTAAATTGGATGGTCACTGATTGGAGAAAGCTTCAGTTATTATCGCCCTATGACAAGCAATAATCCCAGCAAATTTGTTGACGACAGAGAGAAAAGGTATGATTTGGACATTTTCGTGTCCCATTTATTTGGAAAGGAAGGCAATTTGTATCAGCATATCCCTAGCTTTGTTCTACAAAACGAAGAGAGGCTCTTTCAAGCCCATTACCCAGTAGTAATGAAAACTTTGATAGGCAAATACAGGTTTCTCTCGGTACATAGCAATCTCTAGAGAAAACTCCATCGATTAATTGTGAATTTGCTGGGGTTCGAGAGGATCAAATTCGATTTCATGAAGAAAATACAGAATCTCCTGCAATCCACTGTACAACTCATGAAGATTGAGTGTTTATTGGACGGTTGGGGTCTGATACCAAAGGGAAACTCAACACGGCCATTGCCACCTGCAAGAGATCTGATTTTAGATGAAAGTTTGTTGAAACATTGCTTTTACAAATGCTCGATCACCCAAGTGATATAGGAGAAATTACCTACTGCTAGACGTTGAAAAGAAATTCCAATTTCCTGCACAGGATATATGATTGAAGAATTTCAGTTTGAAGGCTTTAGTTGCAATGGCTGATCATGATACTATTCTTTGTTTTTGCATGGAATTTTCAAATACCTGGAAAGACCATACAAATGCTAAAAAGATGCGTTCTGTAAATAACATTAAAAAATGCTCGACAATGCAATTTCAGAGAAAAGAAAGTATTGATGCTAACAATTTAACAAGAACAATGCCAAAAGGCCATCAGATTATCGTTTCTACGAAATCGTAGTTAGCAATATTTTATGGAAAACAGGTTCACGTGGTCATGATTAATGTTACGAGTATGGATCATAAAAAGAGTTTTGGTATTAGACGACCTGGAGGTTTGATGCCTGGAATACATATCGGTCAGAAGATGCCTGAGATATTTTTAATAGACAGTGATAGTTTGGAATAACTCTAAACGGAAAGAAGAACAAAGGTTCAATCCAATTAATTATGCTGTGTTTGAGAATATATTTGAAAATTGATGTCAACGCCATGACCTTTCACTCAGTCGAGCTAGCTTCCTTTTAGCAATGGCTAATATGAAGACGGGGATATGGTTCTATCATAACCAATACAACATAACATACAGGGTGGCGAATGCACAATCGATGGTTCATGATACAGTCTGCATCATCAACATGCACAAAAAGAAAAAGAATTAGTAGTCATAGAATACAAACCACCATCACATGCGTCATTTCTTGATACATCCGCATATGGAAAAGTGGTATTGCAAACCACTCAAAAGGCAATGCGGAACTTCCTTATGTGGCATCCCAATAGCATTCGCTATTTATTGGTGAAACTCGTCATTTTATTTGTTTTGAGAAAGTGACTGGAGGAAATAAAAAACATAAGAAGCTAAGGCATAAACCCTAGCTCGTGGTGGAAAATATCATTGGTGAAATGAGGTGGAATCTCCATGATGTAAACCCTAGTGCATGAAACCGTTCATGTGGATCACTCTTTGCAATTGGAGGAGGCATCTATTGTAGTAGTATGCTCTCATATAGGTAGCATAAAAGTGGAGCACTAGCCCGATCATAATCTTACTCTACAGGTGGCAAAGCATCCAATGATAAATGGCAACCAACAGTTTAAGAAAATGACAAAGTTAGTTTTGCAGATTTCGGGATAAAGATTCTTTTTGAGAAAATTAGGGTTAATGCATCAAATGAAAGCTTTTTCAAGAATTGAAAAATTCTTGCAGCCAGCTTCAATTCTCATGATAAGAGTTTTGTTTATTTATTATTATTGTAAAACTTTGTTTAAAGATTAGTTTGAGGTTTTAAAGGGTTTATTTAAAAGAAATTTATCTTTAAAACAATACAGTTAGGGTTTTGCTCATGGAGCAAATTTTTTGTATAAATTATTGATTCTGCAATGTAAAAAAAGGGGGGAATTTTCAGGAATGAAAAAACCTGTTTTGGGCATTTGAAGTTTATCTCAGAAATGAATAAAGATTTCAAAGTTTGAGCAGTTTTAAATCAAAGATTCATGCATTATTGGTGTTTACAGTATGTACCTTTTCTTTTCTCACGTGTGCATGTTTACCTTCCCAGTTATGCTATTCATTTTTGTCTTTTCTTCTATACTTGGACGAATGTCTAAAAAAATTGGGATTCATATTGTTATGCCTCAGTTTATCGCGTTTAAGTATCCATTTGCTTCTCTAAAATCGACAATGGATTCATCCTAGTCTGATGCCCATTGATTGGTGGATTGTCTTTAATTCTTTCTTTTCCCTTGCAAAAAGCTTTGACCATAACCTAACAATTACCTTGCCTTTGTACAAAAATTCTGTTTTTGCTACTGATATATTATTTTTCTGTTTCTCGACTCCATTGCCCAATGACATCCTACTTCCTGTTGTTCTAGCCACATGACTAAAAAAAATCCATAAGTTTTTACCGTTATTTTACAATTTGGCCATTGAATTTATTGTCAAGCTGCTATCGTGGTGACATTGGATAGCAGATTTACTGAGAGAGCCCTCTTTGGCTGAAAGAGGCCAACTTTTCAGTCTAAAGATTGGTTTGAAATAGGTTACCTCGAGGTTTCTTTGATACATCCCAAGGAAAATCTGAGTGATAACAGTGGTGATGATGAAGACGTTGATGGTGATGGTGATGGTGAGGATGAAGAAGATGGCTTAGTGCTAGGGTTTGGGTGAGGGTTGGGGCTAGAGTTATAGAAGGAAATTGAATTAGGGTTAGAGTTAGAGTTAATGATGATGATGAAGATGGTGCTAATGACGAAGACGTTGATGGTGATGGTGATGGTGATGGTGACGGTGATGGCGATGATGAAGAAGATGGATTAGTGCTAGGGTTTGGGTGAGGGTTGGGGCTAGAGTTATAGAAAGAAATTGAATTAGGGTTAAAGTTAGAGTTAATGGTGATGATGATGAAGACATTGATGGTTATGGTGATGGTGACGGTGATGGTGATGGTGATGGTAATGGTGATGGTGATGATGAAGAAGATGGCTTAGTGCTAGGGTTTGGGTGAGGGTTGGGGCTAGAGTAATAGAAGGAAATTGAATTAGGGTTAGAGTTAGAGTTAATGATGATGATGAAGATGGTGGTGATGATGAAGACGTTGATGGTGATGGTGATGGTGATGGTGACAGTGATGGTGATGGTGATGGTAATGGTGATTGCGATGATAAAGAAGATGGCTTAGTGCTAGGGTTTGGGTGAGGGTTGGGGCTGAGTTATAGAAGGAAACTGAATTAGGGTTAGAGTTAGAGTTAATGATGATGATGAAGATGGTGGTGATGATGAAGACGTTGACGATGGTGGTGATGGTGATGGTGATGATGAAGAAGGTGATGATGATGGAGATGTTGATGAGGAGCCTAGAGATGATGTTTGTGATGATGATGACAAGTCCATGTAAGTGGTTATCTATAGGAATAAAGCATCAATCTCCAACCATAAATGAGCATGTTTTAAAATATATTAGTGCAAAACCTAGGTTGATGACATGATGCTTGGATAAGGGCAAAAACCGAAAATTTAGCGAGATTTGGGTGAGAATTGAGCATGGGGAACCAAATCTATGAAAAATGTTGGGGATATAAGAGTTTTTGGGGTTATAAGAGCATGGGGAACCAAAACCCTAAACCAACATAATAATCATAATATAATATTTTTTTTGGGTTGGGGATATACCTCAAGGTACCCAAAGCATGAAAAAGGTTTGGGTGGACACAAAACTAAAGAGATATTTGATTGATAAGGAATTTCACAGTTCCCCAATGCTTTTCTCAAGTATATATCTCAAAAATACCATCCTTGAAACTTTATGATAACTCCCTACCCCAAGTGGAAGACCCTTCTATCCATACATGGATTCCTAGAAGGTTTCATCTACCAAGTTAAATTTTCAAGACCATTGTAATAGATTATGTACTTCAACAAATTTCCGAAAACCTAGGTAATTCTAATCTTGCAAACCTATCAAAAACACTATATTCAAATGTTACAAACATAAATAGATATATTTAAGAAAATACTAACTCAATTTACTCAAATTTGATCCAAATCACATCACCATTTTATTCAACATAAAAGAGAAGCATGGAACAGTTTAATACATATAGGAAAAATAAAAAACATAGGCAAAGACATGTATGTATGTATGTATCAACAAAAAATGCATGTACCAACGAAATAACATAAAACTACACATACCTCGATGTAGAACATAACATTCTTTGATGTAATTCTGTCTCTTATGTAAAGTTGACTGGCCTCATTCAATAAATCCATCTGGATCCTCTCTGTTGCTAATTGTCGCCATCAATCTGTCATGCTCTGAATGAGGCAGGTAGTAGCATACCTTAGCTGAGCTCTTGCTTGACATTGTCTAAAGATGGATGTTTGTGCCAACGATCAAGTTTGTGAAGTGATACACCACTGAACCTAGTCTATAATCCATGAATAGATGCCCACTAGTCTTTCTTGACTTCCCATCTAGTGTAAGATATTCCCCCTTAACCACCATCGAGCCAATAGGAAATTCAATTCCTTCATCGTTGATTAATGATCCGTAGAGGGTTTGCTTACCTTGGATGCACCATGCCAGCCAATAATCCACGCCCCATTCATTGTCTTTCGGTGCAACAACTGCGTATATGTGTCCTGGTTATACAAGATCTGAGATATGGTCATAGTCTGTCAAAATCGCTAACTGGGTTGTTTCAACAACTGCACGTTGGTCTACTGCAATTGACACACGATACCATTCATCAACCCAGTCCATGAATTCGCATTCATCCCATTCTCCACTGCTGCAAGGGTTGCAAAAGCATGCACACTTTCACTTCCATATTTCAAATAAGTGATTGTTTGAGCTTCGAACTGAATGAAATCCACATGTTCCTTGTATTGTGCCGCAACTATAGGAACACGATCGATATATGTCAACTACTAGCCAAAAATTTCTCGCCGGACATCCTGCCACCGATGATGTTTGTTTATCTTTTGATCATTCTAACATTGTTGCGGAGCACCATTGAACTATGCACCATGCATCTCGGATAGGAGGTTCCTTGTCAAACCTCATCTCTTCCCTTCGTAGTGCAGTCTTGATGCATGCACCGGCCCCATCATGCTCGCCTTTGCCATTCCCGATATCAAAATAGTTCCATATATGTGGCACATTATAAGTATTATGTAAAGTACTCATCCATTGGAATACTCGGGCATTTTTGAACTGGCCCGCACAACCATCCGACCATATCTAATGCTTATCCATCTATATATCTCTCTTCTTCAAATGATCATAGAAAATTCGAAAACAATGTTGTACATAATGCAGATCATGGGTTCTATCATCACTTATGTAAAAGTTTATCTCCTTCAGTACTATCCTCTTGTCATTGCTGCTCTCTGGCCCATGCCTATACATAATATGTACCATGATGCTGACTTGGTCTGAATGATAGTATTGACTCAGGATTTCATTTTGTGGCTGAAGGGTGTAATTTTCTGCAAAATCCACAATTGACACTATGGTTCCAACGGGAAATGTGTCCCTGCATTTTTTGTACTGCTCATCTTCACATCATGCTACATGCACATGTTGAACATACTGCTCAATTTTCTCATCGAATTTTGTCAAGAAGTCACATACCGGTACCTGTTACCATGGAAACAAGGGAAATATTATAATGTGGCCTTTGGAAAAATGTTTATGCCATAAATTGAACATGCAATATGAAAAATATGCAATATTCATTTGTACCTGTGACTTTACCAATGCAATCTTTTTACTTTCTCTGACACTGTCTAATTGATAGGTCACGTACTTGAAGCTCTGCATCTCCACACCCATCATGCCAAATTCTGTGTCCTTGCTATCATGAATGCAACGGTTCAAAAGAGAAAACCCACTACACATAGAACATGTCCCATATAGACATGATTTTTCATAATACTTTTGTCCTTCAGGCCTTGGACACATGATGTTGTGGATAAACTCTCTTGATGCATTCGGTGGTATTATGGATTCATTGTAGCCCTGCACAATGTTAGTATGCAAATCACAAACTATATGTTTATATGTGTCATAATAATATTCATATTCTATGTGGTATCTACAACAACAAGTGTTCCCATCAATGCATATATGAACATACCATGGTTTGCATTTCTCAAAGGACCTTTGGCCCAGGTTCAATTGTGTGTGCTCGTTCCTGAATCTCTCATAGAGTTCAGTTTGTGTGGTGTCAAGGAAGTGTTTAACATGGGGCTCACGTTTAGTAGAACCTTTTCTCTTTTTTTAGCACGTCTCTTTGGTTTGATGAAGGTCTATTATGATCATGCCAAAACTTTTGTACTAACTCCTTAACAGCATCAATTAGCTTCCTATCTGCATGAGGAAACCCAATCGTTTCCACCCGGAGTGTCAATATTTTCTCTTATAACAGAGTACTTTTTAATAGTTTTTCTATTTAATTTGAGTATGTGAGAAGTGTGTGATAACAAGCGACGTTTCCTTGTAGACTTGCTTACAACTGATTCCACTAAAACACAACGAGCCACACAAAGATCTTTTGTACGAGACTTCTTCTCAATCACATTAAATGCAGATTGGAGATTTCTAACAATATGACTGTTGGCCTCTGAACTTTTAACCATCTTTATGCCCAAAATTCTCCTAACAACAACTAAAGAACGTGACTTTAACAAACATAGCAATAATTGACATTTACCTTCATCGTCTTTGGATTCAAAATATTCTTTGACAATTTTGTTGCATTGCCATTCGATAGTGCGTTTTGGAAACTTGCCTTCAAACCTCGACATAGCACTATAATCCACATGAATACGTCTAGGAGTTCTTCTTCTTGCACTGGACAGTCGAGGTAGGGAGGGTGGACATGATACATGAGTACCCGAGCTTGTTTGTTGTGGTGCTTGGTTCATATATTGGGCCATAATGGGAGTGTTGTCGATAGGGTTGTGGTCTTCTTAAGGAGATTGAAAATGAAGGAAGGCTTATATGTCCATCTCTACACATGCAGCATCTCCCAAAATTCTTGTGTCATGAGGAAATTCAAAATGACTCGTTGATGGATTGTTGGTTGGAAATTGTGTTCATGTTGGAATTTGAGTTGGGTCCATTGGACACGACTGCTTTACCTGTGGTTGTGAACAAGAGGTTGTCGTGTCAACAACTATGTTAAGATCAGTGGCATGATCCAGGGAAATGATAGGACCATGTCTCAATCTTTCCATTCCCAACCTAGCCTTTTCTCTTAAGTCATTGACCTTTTCAATGGGCAGATTCCTTCTAATTTTTTTTTTGCATTTCGTGGGTTTCCCATCTCCAAAAGTTTGTTTAACACAACTATCAGGCCTACCCCTGCAAAAGAAACAACAAATAAGATATTAGTACCATTATACAATGAACCTGACACATTCCAACATAGCTTACCACTTTACAAATTAACATATACAACTACAGACTATGTTGGTTTATTTGTGTTCGAATAAACATCATTATCCCTTACAATCCCAATCAATATAGATGATGTTTGGTCAACTATAGAGAGGAGAAACTAGTGTCTTGCCTGGCCATGAATTCATAAAAATTATGGTAGTAACACCCTACAACAGAGATGGCTAGATATGCCTTGGGAATAGTTTGATAGTTTTTCTACATCAAATAAGGTAACCTTAATTAGTTTCATTTTTTGCTTTCTCCCTTAATGTTATCAATTCTAAATTTTACACCTAGTTTGATTGCTTTGTCTTCCTAGTGGAATGGTATATCCTTCCATTTGAGGCAATGTCCTTCACCATCGTAAATTACTAGGTTATATAACACATTAAGGAGTTGAAAAAACAACAACAAACTATTTCCTTAGATCTATAAACCTTGAGATGATAGAATGTGATTTTGAGTTTAAAATACCCATGGTTGAATTCAACAATGCATCACAATAGAATGAATGTATACCTTGTTTTCTGCAAAACCTTAAGGAGGATGCAAAGGTTTCTAACAAGGATCATGGTCTTGGGAAGGGTGATTAGGGGGAATATAATTTGACCTTTCAATGTGCAATATCTAGGGTGGGGAGGTGTTGGAGAGTGGGGAACTAGGGACTATACCAACAATCATAATGTTGAATAGAGCATGAAGTGGGAAATCATTATTAAAGGTGAGGGGATATTGTAAGGATGGTAAATATGGATGAATATTATCATATTTGGATTCATCGAGAAAGGAAAGGTGCATATACTTACAGATATCCTCATTCCATACAATGG